>CAKNYM010052688.1:57842-99794 GCA_932195095.1 Andricus curvator | reverse complement strand
CACGCCTACCCCGAAAGGGAAATGGCTTAATGGTATACAAGTTTTTTAAAAAAAAGTTTCGGTTAGACTGGTTTAATATGATAGAAATCTTTTCGGAGGCCTAATACCAGTATTTTTTATGTTAGATTCAACAGAGGTCTCTGTTATAGAATCGTTAATAAGTAGATAATCTACTATATCAAAATTAATTTTTATTATGCGAAATTAAATTAAAACGCGAAAAATTAAGTTCTAAAAAATGCACTGCGAACTGGATTTGAACCAGCAACCAACTCATTACATGTGAGGTGCTCTACCAATTGAGCTATCGCAGTTCAGCAGTAAAAATGTCAGAACTTGTATTTCCTTAATTTCGATCGAAATTATTATTTTAGAGATGTTATTATTTTAAGGCCAGTTATTAATTCAATATTTGAAACTAAGTTTTTTTTAAAAAAGTTTTGGTTAGACTGGTTTAATATGATGGAAATCTTTTTGGAGGCCTAATACCAGTATTTTTACTCAATTGGTAGAGCACCTCACATGTAATGAGTTGGTTGATGGTTCAAATTCAGTTCGCAGTGCATTTTTTAGAACTTAATTTCTCGCGTTTTAATTTAATTTCGCATAATAAAAATTAATTTCGATATAGTAGATTATCTGCCAACGGCGATACCACTCTGGAAACACCAGTTCTCGTAAGATCACTGAAGTTAAGCATTGTTGGGCGCGGTTAGTACTTGGATGGGTGACCATCCAGGAATACTGCGTTGCTGTTGGCCCGTCGTGGGTGTGGTGGGCCCACATTGGTAGTAAAAATATCCACCTAGAAACACTACCCGAATCGGGTAGTGAGGCAATGAACTTTCGAGTTCAAACTGCTAATCAATTTTTTTTTTTTTATAGTAGATTATCTACTTATCAACGATTCTATAACAGAGACCTCTGTTGAATCTAACATAAAAAATACTGGTATTAGGCATCCAAAAAGATTTCTATCATACTAAACCAGTCTAACCGAAACTTTGTTTAAAAAAACTTAGTTTCAAATATTGAATTAATAACTGGCTTAAAAATAATAACATCTCTAAAATAATAATTTCGATCGAAATTAAGGAAATAAAAGTTCTGAAATTTTCACTGGTGAAAGGATGTAATGTTTCATTTTTTTATCTCGTATCCGAGACCCAGCTACAAGTTCGTGACCTTTTTACGGATACATTTTTTCCGTGCAGTCTCTAAATTACTTCTCCTGGTGGTATATTTTATTGAAGTGGCTATTAGAAACTTATAGTGATGTTTTTATAAAACTCTTCGTTACAAAATATCACTAAGTATTTCCACTATTTCCAAGATTCCTTGAGTTGCAGCGAACATTAACTTTTCAGAAAATAAAGAGTTTTAATAAAGGGGATTAAAAATTGTAGCTGCAATGCGTGTATATTCAGTGAAAATTGCAGTTGGAGACGTGTAAATAAGTATACTTAGTCCTTACTTACTGCAGGTTGCATTTCTTACGGCAATATAAATTGGAATCTCTGAGAGCGGCTGTATATGTGTGTGTATTGGAAACTGGTAACTAGCATCGGTACATTAAAGTAACTAGGCGCCGCGCCGTTCGCCAGGGTGTAACGCATCATAGGCGTTGCTCGCGTGCTGGCGAGTTACTCGCGTGCGAACTGGAATTATTATTATCGACCTTCGAGTTCATCGTAAAATTTAATTCTTTTTCTACTAGATTTTTCTATAAAAGGATCATCCACATGGAACTGCTCAAGCTTCAAAAAATAGTAAAATATTAACCATACTTCTCTCAAAAAAGTAACCGAAAAGTTACAATAATGTAACAAAAAAGTAACCAAATAGGAACATTTTTTACTAAAAAAGACAAAATTTCCACCCAGGGTGGCAATTCAATTGACGATTTAAAATTCCGGGTCATTTCCCGGTTTTTCCCGGTTATGTTTTTTAAATTTCCCGGTCAACTAAAAGTAACATACTCATACTTGCCGCTAAACACAAACATTTATTTTAATTCATGACGTTCATTCTAAATATCCTTTAACAGAACAGAGCAACAAATTGCAAAATAAATTAATTTTGAAACAAATATTTAAATTTTTCACTAAGAATATCAATTTTTAACGAAAAATGGAATAATTAAACTTTTAGTTGGAAAAATTAATTTTCAACCAAAAATAACGGATTTTCAAGAAAATAGTTCTATTTTGAAACTTCGTGGTGATTTTTCAACTAAAATGATGAATCTTCAATTGGAATAGTTGAATTTTAAACCAAAAAGATGAGTTTTCAATCAAAACAATGAATCTTCAACTGAAATAGTGGAATTTTCAACAACAAAGAATTAATTTTTACTAAAAAACATAAATTGTTAACCAAAACATTTCAAGTTTAATAAATTAATGTTCAACCGAACAAAAGAATTTTCAACTAAAACTATGGAATATTCAATTAGAATAAGTTGATTTTTCAGTTTAAAAAAATACTTTCCCCAAAAAAACTATCTTTTAACAAAAAAAAACTAACTTCAAAAAAAATAGTTACATTTTCAAACAAAGTGATGAATTTTCAACTACAACAGTAAATCTTTATCTGAAATAGTTGAATTTTTGATCAAAGATATGAATTTTCAACTAAAAATATCATTTTTCATCAAAAAATTGAATAATTAAATTTTTAGTCAAAAAATGAATATCCAATCAAAGAGATACATTTTTATTCAAATATTTTTCAATCAAATAGCTCAGATTTCAAACAAAGAAATGAATTTTGAATTAAAATGATGAATCTCTAACAAAAAAATAAATTTTCACAAAAGAGTTTAACTGTCAACCAAGTAATTTTATTTCCAACCAAGAAGATGAATTTTCAACCATAAATATTAATTTTCTACAGAGAAGGCAAATTTTTCACAAAGTACATAAATTTTCAAACAACTAGTTTAATTTCTACACAAAGCCTATCAATATTCAACCAAATAGTTGGATTTTCATCCAACTACTGAAATAGTTCAATGTTTAGTTTAAAAAATTTATTTTCAATAAAGTAGTTCAACTTTTAACAAAATGGTTGAATTTTTCTGTCTAAAAAACATAACTTGTTAACGAAAAATGAAATAGTTGATATAATAACCAAAAAAGATTTCAATTTAATATGAAGAACAGTAGAATTCATTTGAAAAATACGTTTTGTCAACAAAATAGATTATCTTTCAATCAAATTGTTGAGTTTTTAAGCCAAAAAGACCAATTTTTACAAAACAGTTAAATTTTTAAGCAGTAAATATGGATTTTGACAAAAAAGTTATCTGTCAACCAAATAGTTGAATTTTCTACGAAAACAGGGGCATCTTCAACCGAAAAAGAAGAATTTTCAACAAAATAAGTACATTTCTAACCAAAAAGATGAATTTTTAAATAAAATTATGTATTCCAAGACAAAAGGGTGATTTTCAATCAAGAAGATTAATTTGCTACCAAAAAAGACGAAGTTTTAACTAAAAATATGAATTTTCAACAAAAAAAATAGAGTTTTAACAAAAACCGTTTCAACTTTTAACCGAATTTCAACCAAAGAAAAGCTAAATTCTCATCGAAAAATGTAATACATAGTTCGATATTTAAAAAAAAAATTTGAATTCCAAATTATAAATAAAAACTAGCAATTTTAGCTAAATTGCCTTTTTGTCAGGATTCATAATGATTCAATTGATAGCCCTTTTTGTACATTTTACATGCGAACTAATTATTAATGTAATGAATTAATTCATTTCGTTATTTCGGGCAAAAAATGTAACCAAAAGTAACCTTTTCATTAAATAAGTAAATCAAGCGATTCGGATAAAGAAAATTTGGAAAAAAAGCTGATAAGATATCTAAGAGAGTTATCAAGCCTTTTTTTCAAATTGGCTTTCATTTTTTTTCTAAATAAATAAATTTGACGACAAAAATTGCCATTTTTTCTATTAGAGGTTCCTGGTGCTCGTCAATAACAGGAAAATTGTTGATATCGCCTACGTTTCATAGAGTAACATTAGTTGAAGATGTTCCAATATTATACAATAAACAAAACGAATTTTTATAAACAAATTATTTTTGAAAGAATGTTCTCTACGATTTCACATAATTTTACGATTTTTTAAGTTATATTGCAAGAAATTTTGATGGAAGCAATAATATAATAAAAAAATTTTCTCTCAGGATTATAATTGATTATATTACGAACAAATTTAATAGAAAAATGCATAAAGCAGGCATTTTTCCACACAAAAATTCGTTTTTTCACTGTCTTTTTTTTTAATTAGAAATTTTATGATAATTTTATCAAAATTTATAACTTGTTTATTAATCTCGTGATTATATTAAACAAACTTGATCAATAAATTCTTTATTAGGGCTTTTATCGGCAGAAAGATTTGTTTATTTTAATGCGAGGCCTTTCAGTTGGGAACTTCATGACAATTTCAGCAACATTCATTATCAGTTGATAAATTTTATGATTTTTTAAACAAATCAGACATTTGTCGACAGAAAAATTCGTTTTTTTCATATCAACTGTTTAAATTGGGAACTTCATGATGATTTCAGCAAAATTCATAACTTTTGGATCAATTTTATGATTTTTTCAAACAAATTTGATAAACAAATGCATGTGTCAGTGTTAATGAAATTATCATTAAGCTCCCAATTAAAAATACTGACTTCAAAAGAGAAAGAATTATTCCATCGACAGATGCCCGAATAATGCATTTGTTTATTAAATTTGTTTTTAAAAAAATATGAAATTTATCAACCAATTATGAATTTTGCTGAAATTATCATGAAATTCCCAATTAAAAAGACTGACATCGAAAAAAAGAAATTTTCTGTCAAGAAATGCCTGATTAATTCATTTGTTTATTAAATTTGTTTTAAAAAATCATAAAATTTATTAACCAATTATGAATGTTGCTGAAAATATCATGAAGTTCCCAACGGAAAAGACTGACATTAAAATAAAAGAATTTTTCTGCCGACAAATGCTCGAATAATGCATTTGTTTATTAAATTTGTTTTAAAAAATCATGAAATTAATCAATAACACTACCCGACGTGACTCGCGTGGATTGAGTATGCATAGTCATTTTGCGTAGCTTTTGGGTCGCTGAAACCGAATCTGGCCATAAAAATGCGATCCTAGCGCAGGTTTTTGAGATATCCTAACCTAAAAGTGCGAAAAACACTATTTTTTGACATATTTGCATATTTATTTAATATCTCGACAAAAAAAAAAAGATATTTGAGCAAACTGAACGGCATTTGGAAGAGCAAGACTTGTACTTTAAAATGCTTTGTATAGTTTTTTGAGAAGAAAAAAAATTGGTGCTGCTACATAACCTCAAATATGACAAAAAATAGTGTTTTTCGCACATTTAGGTTAGGATATCTCAAAAACCTGCGCTAGAATCGCATTTTTATGGTTAGATTTGGTTTCAGCGACCCAAAAACTACGCGAAATGAGTATGCATACTCAATCCACGCGAGTCGCGTCGGGTAGTGTAAATTATGAATTTTTCTAAAATTATCATAAAGTTCCCAATTTGAAAAAATGACATAGAAAAACGAATTTTTGTTTTGAAAAATGCCTGATTATTGCATTTGTTTATTAAAGGTGTTTATAATATTAATAATGATGATCTCAAGAAGAAGTTTCTCCATCTTTATATTGTTTTTATTCAAATTTCTTTCAACATTACTTAAAAAAAAGTGAAATTATGGAAAAGCGTAGAAAACATTCTTTCAACAAATAATTTCTTTATAACAATTTTTTTTGTTCATTATATAATATTGAAACATCTTTAACTAATGTTACTCTATGAAACTTAGACGATTTCAACGATTTTTCTGTTAGCGACGAGCACCGGGAACGTCAAATGGAAAAAATGGCCACTTTTTTCGTCGGATTTGTTTATTTATAGAAAAATTGAAATCCTAATTAAAAAATCAGGCTCAGAAACTGTCTTCGAATCGGTTGATATTTGTGGGCTGTAAGTTATTTTGAACCAAAAAAGTCATTTTTTCCCAGTGTGCGCCGCCAGGGTACTTTTTTCGCAGCGCCAAGCAACTTTCCTGTCAAACGACAAAATTTTCAGTTATGGGCCATGCAAAAAAAACGTTACCAATTTTGGACTTTTTTTACCTCCCCCCTCCCCGAAAGTAACGTAACCGTTGGCTAAAGACAAATTTTACGTGTATAAATTCTTTCAGATAAAATTAGTGTAGATACACTGGAACCTCGATTCAAGTGAACTGTTTTTGTGCGTTTCTAGAGCTGCTATTTTCTGCAATTTTGTGATGAGGGCAGCCGCAGGTTTGAAGAGAGAGGCGATGATCAGTCAAGCGTGACAAACAGCTTGAGGGCCGCATTCTTAGCGAATGCGTTAAATCAGTTATGTTGCATAAATCGAGGTTCCAGTGTAATTTTTAACATGAAAGTTAATTTTCAACTAAGAAAGATCAATTTTTAACCATGATAGATGACTTTTCTACTATAGAAGATGAATTTTCAAAAGGATGAATTTTTATCAACATAGTTGAATTTGCGACAAAAAATTATGACTTCAACATAATAGTAAAATTTTCCAAAAATCATGACATTTTTAACAAAATAGTTCAATTTCTAACTTAATAGTTAAATTTTTAGCATAAAAAGATGGATTGTCAATCAAATGGTCGGATTTTCAATCAAATGGTCGGATATTCAAATAGAAAAGATTAAAATTCAATCAACTATTTGAATTTTCAAGACAACACGACAAATTTTTTAGAAGACGGTTGAATTTTCATCAAAAAAGTTCATTTTCAACCAAGAAAGATGACTTTTCTACCAATAAAATGAATTTTCTACAAAGGAATAAAGTTTTTAAGCTAAAAAGTACAATGTTTTAGGAAACAGTGAACTTTTAAATCGGGAAAAATGAATGTTAAGCAAAAAGGATAATTTTTTATCAAGAAATATGAATTTTTAACAAGATAATTGAATTAAACTAAAATATTGAAATTCAACAAAGAAGAATAATTTACGACCTGAAAAGATGACTTTTCAACAAAATACATGAATTTCAACCAAATAGTTGAATTTTTAATTCATACATTATACAGGATGAAGTTTCAAACAAAACTCGAATAGTTACATTTTCGGATAAAAACTCTGAAAAAAAAAAAATTTTGAACAAAAAAACTAATTTTCAAGAAAATTATTAAATTTTGAACCAAAAAATGAATTTTTGACCAAGAAGATAAGTGTTCTATTGAAGAAGACGCATTTTCAACTTATTCAATATACAGGATAAAGTTTCAAACAAACGTGGAATAGTTAATTTTCAACCCAAAAATATTATTTTCTAACAAAAAAGTTTAATTTGCAACCAAACAGTTTAATTTTCTACCAAATTCTTGAATTTTGAAGCAAAAAGATGAATTTTCTACAAAACAGTGAAATTGTGAACATAAAAGTTTATTTAAAATCAAATAGTTGCATTTTCAACTAAAATCACGAATCCTTCATAAAAAAATGAATTTTTTCACTAAGTAGTTCAACTTTAAGTCAAATAATCGACTTTTCAACCCAAGAAGATGAATTCCCAGCAAAGCATGTAACAATTTATATTTCAATCAAAAAATTGTATATTTAAGCAAAACGGATAAATTTTCAACCAATATGTTAATTTTCAAAGCAATATATGAATTTTCTAGCAAAAAGTTTACCTTTCAACTAAAAGAGATACATTTTTAACCAAATACTTAAATTTTTTACTGAAAAAGATGAATTTTCAACCAAAGATTAAATGAATTTTCATCAAAAAGTTATATTTTTAACCAAAGAGATGAACCTGCAGCTAAGAAAATGAATTTTTAACAAAGTAGTTGTATTTTTGTTTTTGAAAAAATGACTTTTTAACAATATAGTTTCATTTTCAACAAAATAATTGAATTTTTAACCAAATAACAGAATTTTTAATCAAACGAGATGAATCCTGAACCAAAAATGTAATGGTAGCCCCACCCTTGTTGCCAACCTTAGTTCTTCTCTAGAAAATCTCGCTTTAATTTTTGGAATTGAATGAAAAATAAAAACATGGACTTTTGTTGTAAAACACGATTTTGTACACCCTTTCCGCGTTTTTTCAAACATTAAATGTTTTAATATTTTAGGTTTATTAAAAGTGATCCAATAGTACTGTGCCGTTCTAGGATAAAGGCTTCAATAACAAATTAATTCCTGAAACGCCTCTGCTTTGACATTTTAGTTTTCAAGAAATTTATTCTTTTTTCGCTCGAATCAGAACTGAATGAATAGAACCCAATAAGATCATCGAAAAATGTTTGGTAAAAATTCTGTTATTTCATTGAAATTTCAAGTAATTTGTTGAAAATTCAACTATTTTTCGAAAAGTCATATTTTTGTTTAAAAATTGTTTACATTGAACACTTTTCCGAATTTTGAAGTAAATGTTTTAGAACCTTTAACCAAATCTTCTTTCGAGTCTAAAGAAAATAAAGCATAAAAATAAAGCACCTGACCGGCAATCGGAAGTTCTGTGGTTCGATTCCCGGTGGAGCGAAGGGAGAAGATTTTTTTTCAGAAAAAAAATTCATGAAAATAATTTTAAATTCATATTTCCATCTGGTCTCAAAAGACAATAAAAATTCCTGTTATCCTCTAATGATAATATAGATTCCTTAAAAAAATATCATTCAAGGGAATCCCAAAAAATTTCATATTTTTCCCCAAAAAAAAATATTTGCCAAAAATAGCAATTATTGGTAATTTATCAAGCTGGAAAAAGTTTAGGGTATTACAGAATTGCCCCCGTTCCTCTTCCAGCTCGAAAAATAATGAAACAAAATTTATTTGACATATTTTTATGTTAATGGAAACTATAGCATATTTAAACTTTCATTATTCTAATATTAATTAATCAACAGTTGAATATGATTGGAATTAATTAATAATTCGTGAGACATTGTTTCTTTCTGTAATTCAATTCGAAAAAAAAATTTAAACAAAAAATTTAGATTATTTTTGTGTTTTTTAGAAAAATAAAATTTTGTTGTAAAAACTTTATGAAAGTGAGTATAAAGTGAATATAGTTTCATAGGAAAATCGAAACTTTGAAAAAAAATTAGTTAGTTATCAACAATTTTTCGATTTTTTTTTTTTATATTTTTTGGCAGGAAGAAAAAATGTTTTTTTTATCTCCGCCGACTGATATTTTACTTTTGGACTAGAAAGAAGGTTTCGCAATCGTTTTTAAACCATGTTCTCCAAAACTTCGGAAAAGTCATTAATTAATTAATTTCTCTTTTTAAATAATGTTTTTAACTGAAAATTTAACCATTGAACTTTTTGTTGAAAATTGATCGTCTTTAGTTCGAACTGTAACTATTTGGTTCCAAATTAAATTTTTTGTTGAAAATTTGTCTTTTTATGTTGAGAAGTATAATCTTTTGAAATAAAATTAAGCTATTTAGTTGAAATATAACTTTTTTATGCAAATTTATTTTTTCAGGTTAAAAATTCAACTGCTTTGAGGAAAATTTGTCTTTTTGTCTTGAAAATGCTAATATTTTAATGAAAAATTCAACTATTTATTTAAAAATTAACTTTCTGGATGAAAATTCAAGTGTCTTGTAGACAATTTGCCTTCTTGTCTTGAAAATTTAACAATTTGTTTGGAAAATTTTTTTTCTCACCTGAAAATTCTTTGTTGGTTAAAAATGCAACCATTGTGTTGAAAATTCGCCTTCTTTGGTTGAATCTACTGCTTTGTATTTAAAATGCAATTGTTTTGTTAAAAATTAACCTGGTTCGGTTAAAAAATTAACTATTTTGTTGTAATTTTTTTTATAATTAATTTTCTTAACTTAAAATTGAACTATTTCCCTTTTGATAAAAAACTTATCTTTTTTATCTAATACTTCAACTATTTGGTTGAAAATTCATATTCGTAGAAGGGAAGTTGAATTATTTGGTTAGGAATTCAACATTTTGGTTCGAAATTCAATTATTTTGTTGAAATTTCAACTATTTTTTTTTAAATTAATATTCTTTCAGTCAACAATTTTACTTTTTTGTTAAAAGTTGATCTTTTTAGATAGAAAATTCGTGCTTTTGCATAGAAGTTAACCTTTTTGTATTGTAAATGCAACTGTTTGGTCCATTTGGTTGAAAAATCATCTTTCTTTGTGGAAAATTAAATTTCTTGTGAAAAATTGCTCTTTGCAAGCTTAAAAGTCAAGTGTTTTTTTCAACATTCAAGTTTTAGCTTAAAAAGTCAACTTCTTCCTTGAAAATACAATATATTTCGACCTGAAATCTTAAGCGTTTTATATTGAATTCAATATCAATTTCTACATTAATTTTATTGAAGTTTGAACGAGTATTTTTGCCAATTATTCATAATTGTTTAAACAATTTCCATTCATTCAAATTTTTTTCACGAAAGATGAAAAATGTACCCAGATTAACGAGTTTTTAAGGCGATTTAAAAGTGGTCCTACTTCAGTGGAAAGTGGCCCTCGCTCTGAAAGGCCCGAAAAATTCGAAAAACTATTGTTTTGGAAATTATGAGCCCTGATTTAGGGATAAGCCGCGTGGATGCAAAATTCGTTCCATGGCTGCTGACTCTGCATCGCAGCTTATTCAACAATTTCTGGTGAAACACGGCCTTAAACAACTGCGGCATCTCCCATACAGTCCTCACCTGGCTTCCTGTGATCTCTAATTGTTTCCCAAATTGAAATTGTGGCTGCAAAACTCGTTTCATGGCTGCTGACTAATGATCTCAGCTTATTCAGAAATTTCTGGTGAATCACGGACTTACACAATCTCGGCCCCACAAGGTCGGATACTTTCAGGACAGACCTCGTATGAGTAATGATTGAATCGCAAGAGTCATGTTTCATCCAGAAGGTAAAATAAACATTTCCAGATGCATCAACACCAGAGGGTAGACAAATTTGCATATTGAAATGTAGAAAAGGACTTCATAGTAGTTAGAGTAATCAGTAGCAATTGACGATTCATCCATAATTTTAGATAGTAAATCCCTTTTTTTGAGACAGACGGAAGTATTTATATCTCAAGCGTATACTTATTACCAATACTCAGACGGAAACATGTGAAAAAGATAATAAATGGTGTGTTGATTTACTGACTCTAATACCGAAACTCTTTCACACGTGATGCGTGCTTATTCTGACACGAACATATCTTGAAAAATTCTTAAAACAGGTTTACTTTGAAAGGATGC
This sequence comes from Andricus curvator, assembly GCA_932195095.1. NCBI lineage: Eukaryota > Metazoa > Arthropoda > Insecta > Hymenoptera > Cynipidae > Andricus > Andricus curvator. Next base: position 88,501 of record CAKNYM010052688.1, on the reverse strand, counting down.
ATCATTCGTATCATTCAATAAGAGTTACATTTCGTTACAATTTATCACGAAATGTTGAAACGAGATTCAATAGCTGCAATTAAATTTAAAATAAAACTGTTTAATTTTTAAAGTTTAATCTTATTTTTACTTTGAAGGGCATGTGGAAAGTATGTCACGTGACTAATTAAATGTTATTAAATGCGGCGGCTTTATAATCAGACATAGAAATAATTGGGCACCGAAATTTCGCCACCAAAAGTCGAATTTTTTTGGTAAAAATAGCGGGACCTGGAAAAGGGGCTGTGTATATTGAAATTCGGATACAAATAGCCGCATTTTTCGGTTTGTGTGAAGAATGGGACAATTTGTAACACATTTTTGATTATCTAATACATAAAAAGTGAAAATTTTTATTTATTTTCAAAAATAACTCAAAATGCTTCAGAGTTAAAATTATAAAAACTTTTTAAAATTATTTAAATTTAAAGTTACTCAAATTTAAATTTTTCCATTTTTGGGAGGAATATATTTAATTGTTTTATTAAATAATATTCAAATGGCTGTGTCTAAGTTCACCGAAATTCGGTAAGCGTAGAACAAATATTTTCGGTAAGCCTAGGGGAGCTGGAAAAGGGTGGCCGCACACTTCATATTTAATGTTAAATTTTAAAACTTTCAAAAAATGTCTGAATAAACCATTTTTTCAATTTTATAAGATTTTAATATATATATATATAATGGAAAATCAGTTTCACCTGATTTTAATTCAAAATTGTTTAAATTTGGGTTCATTTTGTAATACATTTTTTAAGTATATTCAAATAATTGAATTTAAGAAGTATGTCAAACTTCGTCAAAAGATCAATCCACGCGTCTCGAAGACGCGAACAATATTGCATCAAATTCAATACTATTATATTCCCAATATAAAAAAATCTTCTTATAAAAAGGTAACCAATTTTGTTGAAAAATTTAAAAACGATATTGCTAGCTTATGGTAGATCATGAAAACTTCTTGATTTTGGCAATTGATGCGTCTCGAAGACGCGAACAAATATATTATATACATTATAGTTGTTTTCCCAATATTTAAAAAGTTTTCCTCATATCAACAAGATAAACAACATTTTTTTCAATTTATGAATCGGTATTGATAGATCAAAAGAGGTTATAGAAGGTTCGTCCATAGGTCATTCGACGTGTCTCGAAGACGCAAATAAATATGTCAAATACAGTACAGTAGTACTCCTAATATCAAGAAAGTTTTTTTCGTATAAATAGAATACACAAATTTTGTTTAAATTTCATGAATCGGTACTGGTAGGTCATAAGAGGTTCACCAATAGGTCAATTGATGCGTCTCAAGGACGCGAACAAATACTCCACATGTAATATTGTCGTGTTTTGAATATCAAAAAAGTTTTTTTAATACAAACAGAATAAGCCATTTTTTTTTAAACTTCATAAAGCGGTAATGGTTGGTCATGCAGGGTTCATCAATAGGTCAATCGATGCGTCTCAAGGACACGAACAAATACTCTTCATGTAGTATCGTCGTATTCCGAATATCAAAGAAAATTTTCTTATATAAACAGAATTAACGATTTTTTTTAAATTTATAAATAGGTACTAGTGGATCAAAAAAGGTTTATTAATGGGTCGATCGATGAGTCTCAAGGAGGCGAACAAATACACTGAATATATTATTGTCGTATTTTGAACATCGAAAAAGTTTTTATTATATAAACAGAATAAACTATTTTTTCACACTTCATGAATCGGTACTGGTAAGTCATGAAAGTTTTAACAATAGGTCGATTGATGCGTCTCAGAGACGCGAACAAATACGCTAGGAAGAATAGAAATCGCAAATAGTAGCCAACCTATTAAAATCGCTAGCATCTGAACTACTGGGCCGATCTAAAAACTTTACCATAGAAAGTTGTAGAGAATTCAGTTGCCTTCAATTTGAGTGCTCGTTTAGGAAAATCGGTCAATTATGACTCGAGATATACTCAAAAACGTCGGAACAACTCTGAAAATTGGAAACATACATTGATATCTCAAAAAGGCTACCATAAAAAAATTTGTGTATGTGATTTTTGTGTTTAGTTGGCAAAAATTATAATATGAGATATGATGGGAGAAATGGCTGTAAACTGGTGTTATTTTTTTTATTTGTATCACGCAATTTTAAAAATAAAATATAAAATTAGTGATAATATGAAATGTTTCTATCTCATAATATGAATCTATTATCTAAAATAATTTAAAAGAAAAACAAAAAAAAACATTTTTGATAAATCATGAAAATCGATATCTCAACTTGAAATTTGATATATAATATTTTTCCAAAACATAAAGCGAGTGAAACCTTCAAATTTTTGTTAAAAAATAATAATTTTCAACAAAAATAACTTACATAGCATACATTTTTTCAAAATTGTAAGTTTAATTTTTGAAGACAAATGATTTTTGTGTAAAGCTCCCGATTTTCGGTTAAACCCCTGAACGACCTTATTATTGCTTAAATATTGTAAACCACAATATCAATATTAAATAAAAAATCTCTCACATTATTATAACAAAACTTTGTTAAAGATTGTGAACTTCATTTAAATCTCCTTTTTTTGGTTTAAACTCATTGATTTCCGGTTCAAAATTGTACATATTTATCGAAATTTGATGATATTAGTTTAAAAAACATATTTTTGAATGAAAAATGTTAAGATAACCTTAAATTGTCCAAAAATTGTAAGTGTTTTTTGAAATCTGATGATTTTTTACTAAAAATACCGATTTTCGTTGCAACACGCCAACTTAACCTGAAATTCTTGAAAATTTGTGAATCGTCTTTGATATCTAATTTTCTTGATTCCAAATACCAATTTCCGAAAATAATAGTAAATCCAAATTCAAGAGTACAACATTTTTAAGAGCTTCTGAATCTTGTTAAAATTATAATTATTTTTATTTGAAAATTACTATTTTCTATTTGACGTGCCAACGTAAGCCAAAACTGTTCCCAAATTATGAATTTTCTACGAAATCTAATAATTTGTTTATAAAAATGTTATTTTTCAACCAAAAACACTAAAAGAATCCGAACTTATCGTAGTTTGTAACTTTTATACTTTTAAAAAAATCATTAGATTTATGTCAAATGATTTTTGTTTAAAAACACTAATTTTCGATGTAAATGCCAACATAACCTCAAACTGTTCAAAAATTATGAATTTTCTTTGAAATCTTATAATTTTGTAATAAAAATGCCAATTTCCGACAAAAAAGACTTAAAGAATCCGAAATTATTCTTGCTTGTAAATTTTATTATTTCAAACGAAAATTATTGGATTTACGTTTAATGGTTTTTGTTTAAATATACCACTTTTTGATGTAAATACCAACGTAACCTAAAACTGTTAAAAATTATGAATTCTTTTTAAATCTAATAATTCTTCAATAAAAATGTCAATTTTCGACGTAAAGCAGTAACAGAATCTAAAATTATTATAACTTGTATATTTTATTATTTTAAACAAAAATCATTGGATTTATTTCTAACGATTTTTGTTAAAAAATATCAATTTTCGATGTAAATGCCAAGCAAACCTAAAACTGTTGAAAGACTATGAATTTTCTCTTAAATCTGATAATTTTGTAATCAGAATGCCAATTTCCGACGAAAAACACAAAAAGAATCAGAAATTATTTCTGCTTGTAAATTTTATTCAAAAAAAAAAAAAAATTTAATCTATGTCTAATGATTTTTGTTTAAAAATACCAATTTACGATGTAAATGCCAACATAACCTAAAACTATTAACAAATTATGTTTTTTTTTCTGAAATATAATGATTTTTTTTAAATGTCAATTTCTGACAAAAAATTCTGAAAGAATCCGAAATTCTAGCTTGTAAACTTTATTATTTGAAAAAAAATCATTTACTTTAACTCTGATGCTTTTTGTTTAAAACTAACAATTTCAGATGAAGCAAACCTTAAATAATAAACTAAAATGCAAACGCATCCTGAAATTGTTAAACATTATAAACCTTCAAAATCTAATCATTATTGTTGCAATTGTCAATTTTAGATTTTTAAAAATGCAAACCAAACTGAGGAACTTAAATTGTTAAAAAATGGAGTCTTTAAAATCTAATGATTTTTCATTGTAAATACCCATTTCCGGTGTAAAACGCTCTCATAATCTTAAATTGTTCAAAATTGATAATTTTCAATAATTTTTTAGATAGCTTGAAAGTCTTAATGTAATCGCTCTCATTAATAATTATTTAATCATAATTAGTTTTCTAAATAAATTACATTTTTTTCGAAATTGAATGCATTGAAGTTATAATTATGCATAAGATTGGTGCTTATAAAATGAATTAAAAAGATTTTATCAGAATTGTTTATTCAACCAATTTTATTCATCATCAAACGATTTTCCAAATTAACTACGACACACATAATTGTTGAATAATCAAATTTTGAAGAAGAAATCAGACATAGAAGGAGACGCGGGCTGATTTCTTATCCCAAGTCGAACCTGATACTCTGATTCGTCCTTTTTTACAAAAATAAAAGTATAAAACGAAAATTATCTGAGGTGATTTTAGGTCATTTTTTAGAATTAATCAAATTGAAACCAATGGAAGTGCATGTTATTCGTGGCCTTGAAGGTTACGGTTGCAACCAGCGATGTTGTTTTAATTGGGACGTGAATCGAAGGGATCGTTTAGATAACATTGTACCGCACAGATGCTGATTATTTCTAATGAAGCCTATTTATCGCGCTATTCACCTTGTCGCTATCTCGGTGACCAATCGAACCTAGCTCGTTTGTCCAATTTGAAACTTCTTGCTCTTCGTGCTTGTTTAGTGTCGTTTATTCACCGTTCGCGGTGATTATTAATTTGCGACTAACAACGCTAATTTCTCCTTCCACTATCATTTTGATCATTACTACTACGGGTATTGCAATATTTTCTTCTGCTCTTGTTTCATTTTTAGAGTTCTGATCTTGAATTCCAACTGGGAAAAATTAATTCTCCTGTGCCTCTTCAAAAACATTAAATAAACTGTTTAGAAAATATTTAAAATTAAATTTTTTCAGAAAAAAGATCTTCCCCTTTCGCTCCGCTGGGATTCGAACGCCAGGCCAACTGATTGCTGGTCAGGTGCTCTAACCACTAAGCTACTAGAGAATACGTCTGAGAAGACGTTTAAGATTTTCTGTATTAGAGGAGATAACTTTAATCGATATTGTAGATTTCTATTGGAACAGTGTGTGTAAAGATTTCTCTTCTGATTGATCCTTACCATCTTTGATGATAATACAGATTCCTAGTAAAAATTGACTTGTATTAAAGCATAACATCTTGAAAAATAAAGCGTGTTACAGAAGAAGGATTCTTCTTCCGATCTCTCTAGTAGCTTAGCGGTTAGAGCACCTGAACGGCAATCAGTTGACCTGGCGTTCGAATTACAGCGGAACGAAAGGAGAAGATCTTTTTTCTGAAAAAATTTGATTAACAATTTTTTTAATGTATAGCTCCATATAGTCTGAGAAGACGTTAAATATTTTCTGTATTAGAAGAGATAACTTTGATCGATATTGTAGATTTCCATTTTAACAGTGTGTGAAAAGATTTCTCTTCTGATTGGTCGTTACCATCTCCGATGATAATACAGATTCCTCGTAACTATTAAAAAATATTTTCATAACCTACAATAAAGGTCAAAATTAAGGCATCGTTGTAGTGTACGTGATACAATGGCATTCATCTAGCCGAATTTTAGGCATTTGATTGCGATGATAAATGTATTTCTTTACAAATCTAATAACGAAATTGTAAATTTAGAACTCGAGTTCGTGACCAGCGACCCATAGAAATCCCGAGTAATCATTTGTAGCCAAATCTGTAGAAGATTAGGTCCGCCATTTTGAATTTTAACCATTTTTACATTTAACAGTTTTAACATTTTTTAACATTTTTTTTTTACATTTTAAAAATTTTGGCTTCCGATTCGTAATTAGCGATCCCAAAACCCCCCGAATAATTATTTTTAGCCAAGTGCGTATACATTTTTGAATATTCGCCGCCATATTGGGTCCGCCATTTTGAATTTAAACATTTTGACTCTAGATTCGATTCGTTATCAGCGATCCCTACAAAGCCAGAGTAACCATTTTTAGCCAAATCCATGTAATATTTTTATTTTCCGCTACCATGTTGAGTGCGCCATTCTGAATTTTCAAATTTTGACTTCAGATTCGTAATCAGCGATCCCAAAAACACCGAAAAAATTATTTGTAGTCAAATGTGTAGACATTTTTTAATTTTTGCCGCCATATTGGGTCCGCTATTTTGAATTTTAACATTTTGACTCCAAATTCGTCATTAGCGATCCCAAAACCTCCCGAATAATTATTTTTAGCCAAGTACGTAGACATTTTTCAATGTTCGCCGCCATATTGGGTCCGCGATTTTGAATTTGAACCATTTTTACTCTAGATTCGTTATCAGCGACGTCGAAAAACCCAAGGAATTATTTTTAGACAAATACGCAGAAATTCTTTAATATTCGCCGCCATATTGGGTCCGCCATTTTGAATTTAAACATTTTGACTCTTGATTCGATTCGTTATCAGCGATCCCTAAAAACCCTGAGCAACCATTTTCAGACAAATCCGTGTAATTTTCTTATTTCCCGCCACCATATTGATAAGGCCATTTTGAATTTTGAAATTTTGACTTCAGATTCGTAATCAGCCATCCCAAAAACCCCAAAGTAATTATTGTTAGCCAAATGTGTAGACATTTTTAAATTTTTGCCGCCATATTGGGTCCACCATTTTGAATTTTAACATTTTGACTCCAGATTCGTAATCAGCATTGTTGTCACTCAATGGAGTTTAAAACATACAAACTTATGGGAAATTTACTTTCTCATATTTTTCCTCTGGACAAAAAAGTTGTACCTTTTTCCGTTTTCGAAGCAATTATTAAAATAATTGTGATAAATAATTACAAGTGATTTTCTATCAATTAATTACCTACCCTGGCGAAAGTATCGGATCGGAATTCCTTCCGATCCAATCCGAAGTCATCCGAATCATTCCGGAATCTGTATCCGAACCATTCCGAGTTAATTCGAACCAATCCGAAGAAATTTGTAAATTTCGTTCGATCCAAATCGGTCAATAATTAAACCGAATCAATTCGGTTCAATATGAACTTCCAATTCGAATAAATCCGAACTAAATTTTCAATCCGAATGAATCCGAACTCGGATTGACCTGAAACGATTTTCAATCGGAATGAATCCAATTCAATCCCAACTCGGATTCATTTGGATTGAAAATTCAGTGTATATCAATCCGAGTTCAGATTGATTCGGATTCATTTAGATTGATACTTTGGTTCTGATTGGTTCGTTTGGGAGTTCGGATTGAGTCGGATTAATTTTTAAACGATTTGGGTCAAGCGAAATGTAGAACTTTTTTGGGATTGGTTTGAATTGACTCGGATTGGTTCGGATACAGATTCCGGAATGATTCGGATTGGTTCGGAAGGAATTCCTATCCGATACTTTCGCCAGGGTAGGTTTATACTGATTATCTGCATGAAATGTTTATTAGCTGGAATTGCATGTATATTACAAGTGGATTACAAGTGGATTTCCTAGAATTACGAGTGGATTACAAAGAAATGACTACAAGCCTGTCATTACTCATGGATTACGGGTGGATTACTCGGCTCATTTTTATAACTTCAAATTACCTAGGATTATGCGGATTAATCCGATTACACGTGGATAATCGCGGATTACAATTCGATTATCTAGGCTTGAAACTGGCTTACTTAGAATGACATGTGGATTACCCAGGAATACAAGGGCATTATCAACAATTACACTCGATTACCTGAGATTACTAGTGGATTACCTGGGATTACGAGTAGATTGTAAGTAAGTTGCCTGGGGTTTCAAGCGATTTACCTGAGATTAAAAGTAAATCTCCTGAGATGACAAGTGGATAGCGATTGGATTACCTGAGATTTAATGTGGATTACCAGCGGATTTTCTAGGTTTACAAGTTGAGTAGCTAGAATTACGAGAAGATTACGTAGAATAGCACCAAAGATATTAGACAATAGACATAGATTACCCAGATTTCTTGGATTACAAATGGATTGAAGCATAATACAAGTGGATTACCTAGTACTAAATGTGGATTACAGGTGGACTGCCTATGATTACTTGTGGATTACCTGGGTTTACAAGTTTATTAAAGGTGGATTACTTGGGATTACAAGAGGACGACCTGGGAGTAGGATTGAAATACAGGCCGATTACAAGTGGATTACTCAGGATTAAACGTAGATTACTTTGGATTATAAGTAGATCACAGGTGGATTGCCTGGAATTACAAGTGAATTATCTAGGATTACACTGAATCACTACAGCTTATTTGGATAACAAGAGTATTACCTAGAATTGTAAGTGGATTACATGTGGATTACCTGGTATTACAAGTGTATTCCCTAAGATTACACCGAATTATCCTAGATTATTCTTATTAACAGTCTATTAACTGAAATTACAACTATATTACATACGATTACACTGAATTACCCCATGTTACTTGGATTATAAATGGATTACGGTGGATTACAAGTATATTACATAGGATTTCAAGTGGATTGCCTAGGATTACATGTGGATTACCTAGGATTACACTGAATTACCCCAGATTATTTGAATAACAAGTGGATTACCTAACATTATGAGTAGATTGCATACGATTACATTAAATTACCTCAAATTAGTTGGATTACAAATGGATTATATCGAATTACAAGTGTATTACTTAGGATTACAAGTGGATTGCTGGTGAATTCTCTATGATTACAGGTGCATTGTCTGGGATTACTAAAGCCTAAAAGTGTATTGAATGTGAATTATCTAGAACTAAAAATTTGTGTGTTTCTTTTATGTTAATTGTAGGTGTATTACAAGTGGATTATCGAGGATTACACTGAATTAGTCTAGATTATTTGTATTACAAGTTGATTACCGAGGATTACAAGCGCGTTACAGGTGGATTACCTACAATCACACTGAATTACCCTACATTACTTGGATTACGAGTGAATTACTGCAAATTACAAGTGGAGTACAATCGTATTACATTGGATCACAAGTGGATTACCTAGCATTGCTCTGAATTATCGTATATTTTTTTGGATTACAAGTTTATTACTTAATACTACGAGTAGATTACCTAAGATTACAGTGAATTACCCCAGATTACTTGGATTACAAATGGATTACCTTGAATCACAAGTGTATTACTTAGGATTACAAGTGGATTGCTGATGAGTTCTCTATGACTACAGGTGCATTGCCTGGGATTGCAAGTGGATTATCTGGGACTAAAAGTGTATTAAAAGTGGATTATCTAAAACTAAAAATGTTTATGTTCATTTTATGTTAATTTCAGGTGTGATTCAAGTGGATTATCGAGGATTACACTGAATTAGTCGAGATTATTCGTATCACAAGTGGATTAACAAGGATTACAAGCGCGTTACAGGTGGATTACCTAAGATCACACTGAATTACCCTAGATTACTTGCATTACGAGTGAATTACTGCAAATTACAAGTGGATTACAATTGTATTACAATGGATCACAAGTGGATTACCTAGCATTGCTCTGAATTATCGTATATTTTTTGGATTAAAAGTTTATTACTTAATGTTACGAGTGGATTACCTAAGATTACACTGAATTACCCCATTTTACTTGGATTACAAATGGATTACCTCGAATAATAAGTGTATTACTTAGGATTACAAGTGGATTTCAGGTGAATTCTCTATGATTAGAGATCCATTGTCTGGCATTAGAAGTGGATTACCTGGGACTAACAGTGTATTGAAAGTGCATTATCTAGAACTAAAAATGTTTATGTTTATTTTCTGTAAATTATAGGTGTATTACAAGTGGATTATCGAGGATTACACTGAATTAGTCGAGATTATTCGTATTACAAGTGGATTAACAAGGATTACAAGTGCGTTACAGGTGGATTACCTAAGATCACACTGAATTACCCTAGATTACTTGGATTACAAGTTTATTACTTAATACTACGAGTGGATTACATAAGAATACACTGAATTACCCCAGATTGCTTGGACTACAAATGGATTACCTTGGATTACGATTGTAATACCTATAGTTTCAAGTGGATTACTTTTTAATTTCCTATACTCACAGGTGGATTATCTAAAATTACATGTGGATTATAAGTGGATTATCTGGGATTACAAACGTTTCAACCGGGATTTCAAGGGGATCACTTTGATTATGAATTGTTTTCTCCTAGTCGCTTTTAAGACAGTTTTTCGGAAATTATCAATTTAAGATTGTTGCCAGAAGTAATAAAAAATGTTCATAGTGTCCCCTTGGGGCATGTTGGAACTGCTGGTAGTATTTCGAGTGTAGAGATAATGATAGAAGTTTGAAATGCGTAATTAAATCAATTCTATTGGCTTGAAATTAAATTTTTCGAACTGGCAGGCTGTCTGGACTGCTATCGTCTGGGCATGCAATCAGCAGTCATGCTTACAGTCTTGCATGTATGTACGAGCGTGATTCAATTTACAGGGAACTGAACTCGCTTCAGCGAGCGGTGCTCGGCTGCAGTTGGGAAAAATTATGATGAACGAGCGCCTCTTAGATTGCTCCTCCCGTATTTTAATGTATTGGCCAATGCATTTAAATAGCTCTGGAAACAGCCACTAGGTATTTATACGACACCCCCACGTTTACGTACCCGTTTATACAGCTTAGAGAAGATACGCTCGTAACAAACGAGTTCAGTTGGATTCTCGAGCGAAATATCTGGGCTCTTACTATATTTATCTTTTTTTTTTTTAAATAGAAGGTATCAATAAGAGAAGGCTAACGAATCGTATCTTATGCTAATTAAATCCTAGGAATTTATGTAATTTTCCTCGATAATTATATCGTGAAAATTAGAAAAAAAGTGGGCGTTCAAGCCTCTCCCTTCCATACTTTCCCGTCTACTTCACCTCTCACCACTTTCCTATCTGATACGCCCCTTCTCCTACTTCCCTTCCTTAGCCCTTACTAGTGATGCATTCGAGACGATTTCGAGAAAATCTCGAATTTTCTCGAAATCGTCTCGAATGCATCACTAGCCCTTACTTCCCCTTCCCTAATGACCCTAATTTATAATCATTTCCCCTACTTCCCCTCACTCATCTCCCCTCACTCCCCCTACTTTCCCAACCAACATACTCCTCAGAGCTCTCACTTCCCTACTCCCCCACCCCTGTTTTTTTCTCTCCTTTCCTCACTTCTACTCCCCCTCCCACCCTTTGCCTTTACTTCCCCTACTATCCTGCTCCCACAGTCCTCATTTGCCCTAATTTTCCTCCCCTCATTTCTCCTTTCTTCCCCTACTTCCCCTCATATCAGTTCTCCTCACTACCCCTCCGTGGAAAGACTTTGACGGATGGACGGCCACCTGACCGAAACTATTAGGGTTTCTGCCCGGGGAAACGTAACCCTAAAAATATTAAGAGTAAAACATGTCCCTCTTCCAATTCAGTACAAAATTAAAAATAGCCCCCCCCCCCCCCCTTTGTTCCTAATATTAAAAATACCAAGTTTCCTAAACGTCCACTCAATAAAAATGTTCTGAACAAAATAAGTACCTCTTCCAGTTGAGAAAAACTTAACAACCGAAATTCCCTTTCTTTCCACTCAATCAAAATGTTTTAAATAAAAAATTACCCTCTTCAAGTTCAGAAAAAAAGACTGAAGATAAAAAGTTCAAGTCTTCAAGTCAATAAAATTGTTAAAAAGAAGCAGTGGCCTCTTTCAATTCAGAAAAACAGATAAATAACAAAACTTTTCTCCCTTACAACTTTAAACTCGAAAAAAATAAAAAAATTTCCCTCTTTCAATTCAGAAAAAGGTGAACACCAAAATCGTCTGTTTTCCATCTCGAGTGAAATATCTGGGCTTTTGAAAAAAGGGTTTCTTAGCATATTAAGACGTTAATTTGGTCGTTCTAACCTCCTCCTTGCATACTTACCCTCCCCTCACTTCACCCTTTGACGCACCGTCCCAAACTTCTTCCTCGTCTACTTTCCCCTCTCCTCGCTTCCCCAACTTACACTCCCCTCCCCCTACTTCCCTCATTTACTTTCCCTCTCCCACTGACCCTTATTTCTCATCATTTCCTCTACTGCTCCTCAGTCATTTTTCCACAGTCCCACTACTTTCTCTTTCCTCAGACCCCGCATACCCCTCACTTCTCCTATTACGCTACCCCTGTTTTATCCTCTTTTCTTTCACTTCTCCTACTCGCCCTCCGATAATTTGCCCTCACTTCCCCTACGCCCCCACCCACATTTAACCTTATTTCCCTCCCCTCATTTCCCCTTTCTTTCCCGGCTTCATCTCTTATAATTTCCCCTGACTTTCCTTCCCTGAAAAAAGTAGGAACGAAGCCCCGAAATGATAATTAAAAATGCGATATAGGTGAATTTATTCATAACATACACAATTTCTGTTACCTTTTATACTAATTTTCGAAAAAATTAAAACATACGTGCGTATAATTTTGAAAATAGAATTCAGATACTCATTTGACAACATCACAAACATTAAAAAAATATAATTGTAGTAGATGTATTTGAAACAAAAAATGAACTTTTGTTATACATATAATAGCCAATATGCCATTACATAATCTTAAAGTAAACAATCGATTTATGTCTTTTTGGATGAAAAATTTAATTTCGTTCATAGAAACTTATTTTTCTTTAAGAAATTCATATTTTTATCTTGAAAAGTCAACTGGAATCTTTTCTGGATGAAAATTCGAATATTTAAAAAAAATGAGTTTTCTTTTTAAATAAAAATTCATCTGTTTTAAGAGAAATTTAATCATTTTTGGATAAAATGCAACTATTGGGTAGATAATTTAACAATTTTGGTGAAAAGTCATCCATTTTGGGTAAAAATTCGTCTTTTTGGACTGAAAATTCAATTTTTTTTCGTAGAAACTTATTTCTTGGTTAAAAATTCATATTTTGATCATGAAAAGTCAACTAAAATCTTTTTTAATAGAAAATTCAACTATTTTTTTAAATTTATCTTTTTGATTTATAAATTCATCCGCTTTGGTAGAAATTTCTTTTTTTTTATGCAAATGTAACTTTTTGGTTAAAAATTATTCTTGTTTGCTTGAGTATTCGGCTATTTTATTGGAAAGATTTGGTTGAATCACTTTGTTAAGAAATCTTTTTTTTTCTTGAAGAGTTATATTTTCAGTTGAAAATTCATCTGTTTGGATGAAATTTTAACTATTTTGTTGAAAATTAATTTTCTTAAATTGACAATTCAACTATTCAGGTTAAAGTTAAACAACATTGTTAAACATTTATTTTTTTCATTGAAGGCTTGTGTCTTTGGTCAAAAATTTAACTGTTTAGTGGAAGTCTTTTTGTTTTGTTTAAAATTAATTTCTCAACTAAAAATGCAACGTTTCCATTTTTTTCAGATTGATCTTTTTTAGTTGAAAATTCTCCTTTTGTGGTAAAAAAAAAAATAATTTTCTTGGTTTAAAATTTCATTTTTGTTGGGTAAAAATGCATCAGTTTCGTGGAAAAAATTATTTTTGGCTGAAGTCATATTTTTTTTTTATAAATTCCATTTTTGTAGAGAAAATTCTTCTTTTGGCTTGACGATTCAACAATTTAGGTAAAATTTTATTTCTTTCATGAAAAATCTATATTTGTTGAAAATTCATCCTTTTAGTTAAAAAAAAAAAATTTTTTGTATAAATTTTATGTTTTTTGATTGCAATATAAACTATGACACTTGTTGTTGGTAATTTGTATTTTTAGGTTGAAAATTCAACTATTATGTGAACAAAATTAATTATTTTCTTGAAAATTCAAGTATTTTAATGAAAAGCCATCTTTTATATTAGGAAAGACCTTTTTTTTGTTTTGAAATAAATGAATAAATTTGAACATTTTAAATTTGTATCTGAAATACTGTTTTATTCCGTTTATAAAAGATTCTATGTTAAAAGTATTTCAAGATTAAAATGCTGGTATTTGAATATTGATGATCAAGGAAAATGAAAAATTAGACACGAAAAATAAGGGAATTTTGAAAATGAAGTTCTCGGACACCCTGCCTAATTCTACTAGCAATATCTAGTAAAACATTTTTGGAAACTAAAAATGACGTACAAAAAAAGTGGGTGGGGGGGATATTTTGTTACATTTTGTTACAGATGGGGGGGGGGGTCTCAGAGAGGGCCTATAATCCGTTACGTAATTTAATTACGGCCCCTAAGATAATTTCCAGTTTTTCCAAAATGTCCGGTCAGACAGTCAGGTGACGGGAAATCGGTCAGATGATCGAAACGGTCGGCGTCATATGACGTCACTCCCCATCTCTATGAGGGATACACGAAACTTTAAATTTTCAACGCATCCGTAGCTAGCGAAAAGTGGGCAATTATTGAGCAGTGCGGAAAAATAACTTTTCCACACCGCTGCGCATTCAAAAAAAAATGTTTGAAAAGTCTCGCTTAACGCGTTATTACAGACACTGGAGCAGACACTTGTTCATGTAAGTTGGAGAGAACAATGAACACACTTTTTCCTGAGTTTACAACAAAGAAGAATACAGTGTTGCTGTGGAAGTTATCGCAGTAGCAGAAGAGCAAAACTCGGTTTATATCGGCGTCGCGGATCAAGGAGGTTCCTAATTTATCGATCGACTCGAGCTACCTCGTGTCCGGCTAATTAATGTCCGCGGGGTTTGCAGCTTTTTGCCTTACGCCATGCCGGTTGAGTGCGACGCGCCTGCGCGTAATAATGCCCGATTACAAGCCAATTAACGAGCGCCCTCGGTACATTAATTGCAATCACAAAATCGGCGAGACGAGATTATACGTATGCACTTCTGGACTGTCGAGTGACTATCGCCTATTTTCTCGAGTTTCCGATCGAACCAGAACCCATGTCGGCACACACTGCCATTTGTCAAGATTTACACGATTCCAGCGAGTAGATTCGAGATTTTTATCATCGAGCAAAAAAAAAATTGAGAATTCTCTTAAGTACTACCCTTGGAGTAAAAAACGAGAGTTGTCGAGTGAAGATCGTGCGCTAAATTATAACTGAGGGGGAAACTACTCCTAAAAATGCGATCGAACGGAGGTGGTCGCAGTAATATAACATTAACTTAGAAACTCGTACTGATTTTTTTTAAATTTAATAAATACTCATTATCATCCTCTACAAAATGGTCAGTTCTTTTTTTTTTAATTCTGTTCCTATTTACTTTAATTCAATATAAGAACATCCCAAACGTCATTATCGTACGTCGTCCCAACCTCACTTTGCATAAGGATAAACTGATTTTCTCGTTTTTTTTAGACAGTAACCTGAAAAGCGCTTAACGTATCAAGTTTGTAAACTTTAGATGAACATAAATTTAATGTATGCACATTTTTTAAGTCAGTTAAATAATATTGTAAAAACCTGAAAGTCTGTCCCTCGATTTACGTCATTTCAGACGTCATTACCGTACGTCTTTTTTTCTAGTAAAATATTGTAGTTACAGTTGAGTAATGAATACGAAAATATTAAGCGTATCGTTTGATACAAGATTCTATAAAATTGAGCTTAAAATATTAACTCTATTTTTGTGAATCTGATATAAAAACTGAAAAGTGCATTTTGACAACAAAAACGTCATTTCCGTACGTGCGTTAAAAACCAGTTTCGGAGTGAAAAAAATTACAAAAACTATTTATAACGAAGTAGTTGCATTTTTAACTGAAGAAGAACAATTTTCAACCAAATAGTTGAATTTTGAACTAAAAAACAATAGCAAATTTTTCATAAAAAATTGACTAGTAAAATTTTTTTGTATAGAAATTAATTTTCAACTAAAAAAGAACGAATTTTCAACTAATAGTTAAATTTTCAGCCAAAGAGATGAATTCTCAACTAAAATGATAAATCTTCAACTGGAATAATTAAATTTTCAGTAGGAAAATCAATTAGCAAACAAAAAAGAACGACCTTTCAACAAAATAATCACATTTTTAATTAAAATGATGAATCATGAACCAAAAGCTAACTTTTTGACAAAATTGTTGAATTTTCTACAAAGTCTTTAAATTTCAATTAAAAGAGATGAATTTAAAGAAAATGTAATAGTTCATATTCCAACCAAAAAATGATTTTATTCAAAATCAATAACACTTGAGTTCAATTAAAAGAGAAGAATTTTCAACCAAATAGAAGAAGAAAAAAAAATACAAGAAGAATTTTCAACAAAACAGTTAACTTTTCAATCAAAAAGGATACTTTATAACAAACTTCTTTAATTTTCAAAAAAATACTTTAAACAAATATTTGAATTATCAACCAAACAAATGAATTTCCAACCGAGAAGATACATTTTTCAATAAAAAATTGACTTGTAAAATTTTCAGTTAAAAAATTAATTTACAACCAAAAAAGAACGAATTTTGCAAAAATAGTTAAATTTTCAACAAAGAAGATGCATTATCAACTAAAATGATGAATCTTCAACTGGAATAGTTGAACGCCCAGTTATAAACAAGGTTTCAACCAAAGAACAACGATTTTCCATCAATATAGTTAAATTTTCAATCAAAAAGGATACTTTTGAACAAACCTGTCTAATTTTCAGAAGAAATACTTTAAACAAATAGTTGAATTTTCAACCAAACAAATGAGTTTTCAACCGAGAAGATACATTTTTCAATAAAAAATTGACTAGTAAAATTTTTAGTTAAAAAATTATTTTACAACCTAAAAAGAACGAATTTTCCAAAAATAGTTAAATTTTCAAATAAGAAGATGCATTTTCAACTAAAATGATGAATCTTCAACTGTTATAGTTAAATGCCGAGTTATAAAAAAAATGTCAACCAAAGAACAAAGATTTTTCATCAAAGTAGTTAAATTTTCAATCAAAAAGAATACTTTTTAACAAACTTGTCTAATTTTCAAAAAAAACTTTAAACAAATAGTTGAATTTTCAAGCAAACAAATGAATTTTCAAACAAGAAGACACATTTTTCAATAAAAAATTGACTAGTAAAATTTTCAGTTGAAAAATTAATTCACAACCAATAAAGAACGAATTTTCCAAAAATAATTAAATTTTCAACTAAGAAGATGCATTTTCAACTAAAATGATGAATCTTCAACTGTAATAGATAAATGCCCAGTTATAAACAAATTTTCAAGCAAAGAACGACGATTTTTCATCAAAATAGTTAAATTTTCATTCAAAGAGTTGAATTTTCAACCAAACAAATGAATTTTCAACCGTGAAGATAAATTTTTCAATAAAAAATTGAATAGTAAGATTTTCAGTTAAAAAATAAATTAACAACCAAAAAAGAACGAATTTTCCGAAAATAGTTCAATTTTCAACTAAAAAGATGCATTTTCAACTAAAATGATTAATCTTCAGCTGTGGTAGTTAAATGCCCAGTTTTAAACAAATTTTTAACCAAAGAACAAAGATTGTTCAACAAAATAGTTAAATTTTCAATCAAAGAGATGAATTTTCAACTAAAATAATTAATCTTAAACCAGAAAAATTACCTTTTAACAAAATTGTTGAATTTTCTACAAAGTAATTAATTTTCAACCACAAGTGGGGATTCTGAAAAAAAATTAGCAGTTGATATCTCAACAGAAAAACAGTATTATTTGAAATTAAAAACAGTAGAATTCAATAAAAAGAGACAAATTTTCAATAAAAAAGTTGACTCCACGACCGAAGAAACGAATTGTTAACAAAACAGTACACTTTTCAACAACAAAAAATACTTTTTAACAGGGCTGTTTATTTTTCAACAAAGTAGCTGAAGCTTTAACCAAATAGTTGAATTTTCATTAAAAAACATTAATTTTCTACCAAGAAGATTAATTTTCTACCAAAAAAGACGAACGTCTGAAAAAAACAGATTAATTTCCAACAAAATTAAATTATTGTCAACCAAATAGTTGATCTTCCTACAAAGTTGTTGAGTTTTTAAGAAAAAAATGACCTTTTCATAATTGTTCAATTTTTTACCAAATAATTGAATTTTTAATAAAAAAACATGAATTTTCAACCGAGAAGATTAATTTTGTACCGAAAAAGACGAATTATCAACAACACACATAAATTTTCAACCAAGCAGTTGAATTTTCTACTAAAACAGATAAGTTGTTAAGCACATAGTTGAATGTTCAACTAAAAACGATAAATTTTCAACTAAAAATTAAATAATTATATTTTAAATTTTAAAAATTAAGTTTTTACAGAAAACAAAAAGAATTTTTTGCAAAATAGTTACATTTTCAACTAAGGAAATGAATTTTCAACCAAAATGATGCATTTCTAACCAAACAATTAATTCTCAAGAAAATAGTTCGACTTCAAACATAGTAGTTAAATTAAAAAAAAAATGAATTTACAACTAAAAAATATATATTTTCAATCAAAAATGGAATAGTTCGATTTTCAGCTAATTAGAGACAGATTTTCAACCAAACAGTTGATTTTTATATAACAACAAAATGACCTTTCAACAAAATCGTTGAATTTCTTACAAAGTAGATTAATTTTTCAAAAAAATAGTTGAATTTTCAACCAAAAAAATTGAACTTTCAATCAAAAAGAAATATTTTTAAGCAAATATTCAACTCTTTTGTTAAAAAGTCATATTTTTATTATAAAAGATTCAACTTTTTTATTGAAGATTCGTCTTGCTAGTTAAAGTTTGATTTTTTCTAAACTCCACTTTTTTTTAATTCAACTATTTCTTTAAAAATTAAACACTTTTTCTTGAAAGTTTAACTATATCATTTGAATGGGAATGTTTTTGTTTACCATTCGTCTTTTTGGATTCAAAATTTAACATTTGGTAGGAAAGTCATTTATTTTATTGAAAGTTACTTCTCTTTAACTAAAAATTCTACTATTCGATTTTTAATTTAGAATTCATCTCTTTTGGTTAAAATTTCAACTTTCAAATTTCGTCTTTTTGGATACAAAATTCGTCCTTTGGGAGAAAAAATCTATCTCATGGTAGAAAATTCATCGTTTTGGTTGAAAATTCATCTATCTTGGTTAAAAAAAATATTGTTGATAATTCAACAGTCTTCTAATTTTTTTAAAATTGAAATTAAACTATTAGATTGAAAATACAACCATTTTTGGTTGTAGTTCCATCTTCTTTGTTTTAAGATTCGATTATTTGTTTAAAAATTCAACTATTTGTTTAAAAATTCAACCTTTTGTTCAACATTCGTTTTTTTTGCTTGGAAATTGAACTACGTCGTTGTAAATTTATCTTTCTTCGTTGTAAATTAACTATCTCGTTCAAAATTCATTTTGGCGAATTTAAAATTCAAATATTTTCTAAAATATTTGACTTTTTAGCTTGCAAGCTCCACTTTTTTGTTGAAAATTCGTCATAAGTTAAAAAATTAATCTCTTTTGGTAGAAAATTAATAGTAGTAGAGCTACGAGAGTTCTGGACCACTCACTACCAAGCAAGGTTCTGTGTTATGCTAAGTCACAACTCGATTGGTAACTTAGTTATTTAATGTTTTCACCAGTAGGTGGCGCCACTGATGCGGGATCTACATTACCGACTGAAGGTAACTCAGCATGGAACAGAATCTTGCTCGGTCGGTAAGTGACCCAGAACTCTCAAAGCTCTACTACTATTAATAATTTTTGGTTAAAACCTTAACTATTTTTTGAAAATGCAATACATTTTGACTTGGAATCTTAAGATTATTGTACCTACCTTATTTTATTCAAAAGAATTTTGACGGTTTTTATTCCTATATTTTTGTGAAAACTCACACAGTTTTTTTGAGAATGTTGGGCTATGAAGTCTGTCATTATAATTATTATGAAATTATATCAAAATTGCGATCAAATATCGAATTAAAAAATATCTCTTGACTTGAATAAATAATTCTAAAATCGGATACAGGTGAATTGATTGACGTTGCGATAAATTTATTTTAAAGTGCTACTATATCGTTCCTATATCATGCTACTGATCTTAATCGCAGAGATTACTGTATTTGTCGTTTGCTCATTTAGGTGTGTGAAAAATAGGGAAAGAATTATGTAGTCGAATATTAAATTGCAAAGCAACTTCAAAAAGTGTAATTACTTTCAGAGACAAGTCTATAATTGAATGGAGCGGTTGGATAATTATTTGTAAAAAACAATATAGAGTAGTATAGTAAAAACAATATTCATCGATTAAATAGACTTTGATAAAATAAAATATAATTTGAGTAAATTAAAAAAAACTTTAGAATCAAAAAATTTCCATCGAATTGAGTAAAATGGAATTGAAGAGAATTCAGGGCGAATTCAAAATAATTTAATTGGAAAAAAAGTTTAAAAAACCAACGAATTAAATAACATTTGAGTAAATTCAGAACAATTAAAAGGAACTTAAAAGAATTAGAGTTTCAAGAAAAACGTTGTGTTTTATAGAAAAATGAAGAAGAAAATAATCATGCAGTTGGATATTAAATTGAAAAGCAACTTCTAAAGGTCTAAGTTCTTTCCGGTACATTTTTGTAATTATGTGCAACAGTTCAAAAATTACTTGAAAAAAGAAGAATATTAAAAATAAGAAAATGAAAAATATTCCACTGATTTCCATAAAATTGGATTGTATTTGGGATAATTCAAGGGAATTTGAGATACTTTTTTTTTTATTTCAATTGCAAAATTTCGAACTAATTTAGTAAAATAGGAGTGAACAGAATTTTGGACGAATTCAACAAAATTTAATTGAATTAAAAAAAACATTTTAGAAAAACAATTAATTAAGTAAAATTCTAATGAATTTAGAATAATTCAAGGGAAATTAAAAAACATTCTATAAAATTCATAAAAATTCGGGACAAAGTGAAAAATCCAACAGAATTGAAAACAATAAAAAAATATTTAAAAAATTTCATTGATTTGAGTAAAATTGCAGTGAATTTAGAAGAATTCAATGGAATTCATGAGACTTTGATGGAATTCATAAGAATTTAAACAATTTTCAAAATCGAAAAATTTCAATCGAATAGAGTAAAGTGGGAGTAAATAGAATTTTGGGCAAATGAAGCAGAATTTGAGTAAGTTGAGAAAAACTTTTTAAAATGAAAAAAGAACAACGAACCAAATCAAATTCGAGTGAATTTAGAATAATTTAAGGTAAATTAGAACAATTAGTGACAATTAATAGAAACCCGAGATGAATTTCTAAAAAATGTAAGTGAATTAGAAACAATGTGAAAATATTTAAAAAATTATTCGTGAATCTATAAACTTTGGAAAAAATTTAGACAAATTCAAAGGACTTCAACAGAATTTGATAAAATGCCTAAAAATTTCAGGTGAGTTAAAAAGACTTTTAAGTTAATTATAAAAAAAATTAATCTATTAAATTAAGTAGACTTCAGTCAATTTGGAAGAATTCTGAGATTTAAAAGAATTCCCAAGAATTCAAAAGAGTTCAAAATAACTTCAAAGGATTCAGGGTTAATTAATAATAACTCATCCAAAAAAATTCTACTGAATTGAAATAAATGGAATTAACTAGAAATCAGAACAATTCTACAGAATTTGAATAAATTAAAAAGTTTGATAACAAAAAATAATAAATAAAATAAAATTTGAGTATATCTAAAGAAAAATGAGAACAATTCGACAAAATTTAGAAAAATTCAACGTGAATTTTAAAAAAATTCGAATGAATTGAAAACAATTTAAAAAATTTGTTTGTCACTGACTTTAGGAAGTTTGGTGTGAATTTAAAAGAATTGGAGGAAATTCAAAAGACTTTGAAGGAATTTATAATTTGAGTTAATTAAAGAAAAATATAAAAATCAAAAAATTTCTACCGACTCGAGTTTAATGGGCGTGTCCAGAATTCTGAGAGAATTCAACATAACATAAGTAAGTTGAGAAAAAATATATTAAATTAAATTAGAGTGAATTCAGAAGAATTCAAGGGAAATGAGAATAATCCAATGGAATTCATACAAAATTCAAGGTGGAAAAAAAATTCAAATGAATTGAAAACAATTAAAAAATATTGTTTAAATTGAATTGACTTTACTAAACTTGGAGAGAATTTAGAAGAGTCCATAGAATTTCAAAAGACTCATGGAATTCATTAGAATTCAGAAGAATACAATTTAAAAAGTTGTTTCAAATAAAAAAAATGTCTAATGAATTGACTAAAATGAAGTTGAAAAGAATTTAGTGCGAATTAAATAGAATTTAATTCAATAAAAAAAAATGTTTTCAAAAACCAATAAATTGAAAACAATAATAAAATATTTTTAAAATTCCGTTGATTTGAGTAAAATTGCAGTGAATTCAGAAGAATTGAAAACAATTCGAGAAACTTTGCTGGAATTCATGAAAGTTTGTGTAATGTTCGAAATTCAGAAAATTTCCATCGAATTAAGTAAAATGGGAGTAAGTAGAATTCCCGGCGAAAAGAACAGAATTTAAATAAGTTGAAAAAAAAAACTTATAAAATGAAAAAAAAATTAATTAAATCATGTTTGAGTGAATTTAGAACAATTTGAGTGAAATGAGAAGAATGAGATGAAATTCATAAAAATCCAAGGGAATTAAAAAAAATGCATGTGAATTTAAAAGAATTCAGAAATATAAAAAAAAAGTTGTGAATCCATGATATTTAGAGGGAATTCACACAAATTCAAGGGAGTTCTAAGAAATTGAAAAAAATGCTTTATGAAAAAATTTAATCCAAAGGATGGAGTCAACTTGAGTAAATTTGAAAGAATGCAAAGAAAATAAAAAGAATTTCAAAGAATTCTAAAGCGTTACGAAGAATTAGAAAGAATTCAGGATGAATTAATAAGAATTCAGATAATTACAAATTAGTTTAAGAAAATCATAAATATTCAATATGATTAAAATAATTCAAATGAATGGAAATATTTTTTGAAATCCGAAAACATTCAATTGAATTTAGATAAAAAGCTCTAAATAGAATTCAGGGCAATTCTATAGAATTTAAGAGAGTAGCAAAAAAAAATTTGAAAAATAAAGAAGAGTCAATGAATTACATAAAATTCGAGTGAATTTATAAGAATTTAGGAGGAATGAGAAAAATTCGATGAAGCTCATTGAACTTTGAGAACTTTTTAAAAATTCTAATGAATTGTACACAATAAGAAAATATTTTTTAAATTCAATTGACGTCACTAAAGTTGGAGTCGAATTTAGAAGAATTCAAGGAAATTAAAAAAACTTTGAGGAAATTCATAAGAATTTAATTTAATTTAACAAAAATTTAAAAACCAAGAAATTGCCATCGAATTGAGTAGAGTGGGAGTGAAGAGAATTCCGGAAGAATTAAACAAAATTTGAGTAAATTAAAATAAAATTTTAAAAAACAATAAAATTCATCAAGTTCGAGTGAATCCAGAAAATTTCAAGGGGAATGAGAAGAATTTGATGATATTCATAAAATTTCACTGTGAGTTTTTAAAAAATGCAAGCGAATTGAAAACAAATCAAAAGTGTTTTTAAAATGCACTGCAGATCCATTAAATTTTGAGCAAATTTTGAAAAAATCAAAGGTGTCAAAAGAATACCATGAAATGCTTGAGAATTCAAGCTAAGTTTAAAAGAATTAAAAAAATAAATAAAAAATCCGTCCAATTGAGTAGAATTAAGTGAATTTGAAAAAATTTCAAAAGAATTAGGAGAGAATTTGAAAAAGTCTAAAGAAATCACATGAATTCAAAGGAATTAAAAGTAATTCAGGATAAATTAATAAGAATTGAGGGGAAATTCGAAATGAATTAAAAAAATGTTAATCCAAATTCTTCCATTGATTTTAATGAACCTGGCGTAAAGTGAAAAGAATTTAGGTGAATCTAAGAGAATTCGATACAATTCATAGCAGTTCAATATGAATAAAAAATAATTCAAGTGAATGGAACAAAATATAATTAAAAATTTTTTTTATTGAATTCAGACAAATGTGAGGAAATAAAATGTAGAACGAATTCAACAGAATTCAAATAAATTGAAAAACATTGAAAAATGAAGAAAAAAACAGCGAATTAAATAAAATTTGAGCGATTTCAGAAAAATTTAAGGAAAATGCGAAAAATTATATGAAACTCATGAAAATTGAAGGTGAATTAAAACAAAATTTGAGTGAATTGAAAACAATTTAAACGCATTTTGAAAATTGATTAAATTTGGTATAAATTGAGAAAAATTCAAGGAAAGTCAAAGGAATTTGAGTTTTAGGAAAAAATGCAAGTTTTAGAGAAGAAGAAAGAAGCAAATGATTATACAATCGGATATCAAATTGCAAATAACATTCTTCAAGTGTAAATATTTTGAGAGAAAAGTTAATAATTAAATGGAACGGTTAAAAAATGATTTGACAAAAGTAAGATTGAGAATTATCATGATGGTCACAAATTTTATTTACCATGAAAAAGGCGCCCTTAGAGACTTTGTAAGAAGTTAATGTATACAATTCCTGAAAATAAAAACAAGAATCCAACGACAAAATTCAAGCAACCACCATAAAATGCTCCTATTGTAATTTAAAAAAAAGCTTCTCCTCGAAAAAACAAATAAATAAATGAAAAAAAAAATTTTTCTTTGGAAAAGAATAAAAGAGAGAAAACAAAAATGAGAAGGCAACCAACTAAATCCCCTTCCTTCTCTTTTTTTATTTCTCTCGTCTTTTTTACTTTTATCATTATCAAATCACAATAATAATGAAAATAAAAAAGACAAAAGCAATAAAAAAAGAGATGCCTTCTCATTTTTCTTTCCTCTTTTTTCTTTTTGTCCAAAGAATTCTTTTTTTTTAAGAAAAAGATTTTTTTTTAATTATAATAGGAGCATCTTATGGTGGTTGTCCAAATTTGGTGGTTCGATTCTTGTTTTTATTTTCAGGAATTGTATACGTTAACTTGACTATTGGACGTTAAATAGGACTTTGAATTTGATTTTAATCTAATTTAAAATTCTTAAATTTTTACTTTGTAAGAAGCCTCTTCTTGTTTTCTCTCCCTAGAAATGGGAAAAATTTTCAACTAAAAAAAAAATAAATTTTCCACCATAATAATAAATAATAATGAGTAATATTACACAAAACAAATTTTTTTAAATTTATTCAAATAAAAAAAAAAAATTTCAAGTAAACAGTTTAATTTTTAACTAAAAAAGATAAATTTTCAATCAAAAGTGGAATAGTTACATTTGGAATTTCAAAAATTAAACTTTCAAAAAAAAAAACAATTTTCTAAAAATAGTTCAATTTTCTACAAAAAAAAACAACAAATTTTCAAAAAAACAGTTAACTTTCCAGCCAAGAACGATACTTTTAAACAAAATAGTTTAATTTTTAATAATTTTCAACGAAATAGTTAAATTCTTAGCAAAAAATATGAATTTTCACAGCAAGAAGTTTCGTTTTTCACCGAAAAAGACAAATTCTTAATAAAATACATGAATTTTCCACAAAAAAATTGAATTTTCAACTTAAAAAGATAAGTTTCCAACCAAACATGAAATAGTTATATTTTTAATTTATAAAATTTATTTTTTACACATTTTTTTTAATTGTTAAGTTGGTTGCCTTCTCATTTTTCTTTCCTCTTTTTTATTTTTGTCCAGAGAAAATTTTTTTTTTAAGAAAACGTTTTTTTTTTAAATTAGAATAGGAGCATTTTATGGTGGTTGTCCAAATTTGGTCGTTGGATTCTTGTTTTTATTTTCAGGATTTCTTAAAAATTAACTTCAGTATTGGAAGTTAAATAGGATATTTATTTTCATTTTAATGTGATTTAAAATTCCTAAATTTTCACTTCGTAAGAAGCCTCTTCTTGTTTCTCTCTCTAGAAATATAAAAGATTTTCAACTAAAAAAGATAAATTTTCCACCATAATAATAAATAATAATGAGTAATATTACACAAACCAAATTTTTAACAAAAAAGGAATTTTTTGTAATTTAGTCAAATTAAAAAGAAAACGAATTTTCAAGCAGACAGTTGAATTTTTAACTAAAAAAGATCAATTTTCAATAAAATGTGGAATATTTACATTTTGAATTGAAAAAATTAAACTTTAAAGAAAAAAAACAATTTTCTAAAAAATAGTTAAATTTTCTACAAAAAAAAAAACGAATTTTGAACAAAACAGTTGACTTTCCAACCAAAAAGGATACTTTCAAACAAAATAGTTTAATTTTTAACAAGGTGTAATGATTTCCAACGAAATAGTTCAATTTTTACAAAAAATATGAATTTTCATACCATGAAGTTTAGTTTTTTTACCGAAAAAGACCAATTTTTAATAAAAATACATGAATTTTCCACCAAAAAAGATAAATTTTCAACCAAAAATTAAATAGTTATATTTTTAATTTATAAAATTTATTTTTTACAATTTTTTTTTTAATAGTTAAATTTTTATACTTTATTATTATCAAATTTTTAATAAAAATACATGAATTTTCCACCAAAAAATATAAATTTTGAACCAAAAATTAAATAGTTATATTTTTAATTTATAAAATTTATTTTTTACAAATTTTTTTTAAATAGTTAAATTTTCATACTTTATAATTATCAGATCACAATAATAATAAAAATAAAAAAGACAAAAGAAATGAAAAAAGAGAAGGAAGGGGATTTGGTTGGTTGCCTTCTTATTCTTCTTTCCTGTTTTTTATTTTTGTCCAAATAAATTTTTTTTTTTTTTTTAATTTTTTTTCTTGTTAATTACAATAGGACCATTTTATGGTGCTTGTCCAAATTTGGTCGTTGGATTCTTGTTTTTATTTTCATGAATTGTATACATTAATTTGAGTATTGGACGTTAAATAGGATTTTTAATTTGATTTTAATCTAATTTAAAATTCTTAAATTTTTACTTTGTAAGAAGCGTCTTCTTGTTTTCTCTCTCTAGAAATATAAAAGATTTTCAACTCAAAAAGATGAATTTTCCACAATAATAATGAATAATAATTAGTAATATTACCAAAATTGTAACAAAAAAAAAGAATTTTAAAAAATTTAGTCAAATTGAAGGAAACTAATTTTCAAATAAACAGTTTAATTTTCAACTAGAAATGATAAATAAGTTTGATCAAAAGTGGAATAGTTACATTTTGAATTACAAAAATTAAACCTTTAAGAAAAAAAGTTGAATTTTCTACAAAAAAAAAAAAAAAAAAAATTTCCACAAAACATTCGACTTTCCAACCAAGAAGGATACTTCCGAACAAAATAGTTTAATTTTTAATGAATTTCAGCGAAATAGTTGAAGTTTTAGCAAAAAATATGAATTTTCGCACCGAGAAGTTTAGTTTTTTTACCGAAAGAGACAAATTTTTGATAAAATACATGAATTTTCCACAAAAAAAAAAATTTTCAACTAAAAAAGATAAATTTTCAACCAAAAATGATTTAGTTATATTTTTAATTTCTCCAATTTTTTCTTTACAAATTTCTGTTAAATAGTTAAATTTTCATACTTCATGAATATCAAATCACAATAATAATAAAAATGAAAAAGACCGTAGAAATAAATAAAAGGAGGAAGGGGATTTGGTTGTTTGCCTTCTAATTTTTCTTTCTTCTTTTTTAGTTGTGTCCAAAGAAATTTTTTTTTTTTAATTACAATAGGACCATTTTATGGTGGTTGTCCAAATTTGGTCGTTGGATTCTTGTTTTTATTTTCATGAATTGTATACATTAACTTGAGTATTGGACGTTAAATAGGATTTTGAATTTGATTTTAATCTAATTTAAAATTCTTAGATTTTTACATTTTGTAAGAAGCCTCTTCTTGTTTTCTCTCTCTAGAAATAGAAAATATTTGCAACTAAAAAAGATAAATTTTCCACAATAATAATAAATAATAATGAGTAATATTACACAAACCAAATTTTTAACAAAAAAGGAATTTAGTCAAATTAAAAAAAAAACGAATTTTCAAGTAAACAGTTTAATTTTTATCCAATAAAGATAAATTCTCACTCAAAAGTGGAACAGTTACATTTTTAATAAAAAAAAATTAAACTTTAGAAAAAACAAGTTTCAAAAAAATAGTTAAATTTTCTACAAAAAAAAAATCGAATTTTCAACAAAACAGTTGACTTTCCAACCCAGAAGGATACTTTCAAACAAAACAGTTTCATTTTTAATGATTTGCAACGAAATAGTTCAATTTTTAGCAAAAATAAAGAAATTTTCACAGCAGGAAGTTTAGTTCTTTACCGAAAAACACAAATTTTTAATAAAATACATGAATTTTCTACCAAAAAATTGAATTTTTAACTGAAAAAGATAAATTTTCAACTAAAAATGAAATCGTTATATTTTTAATTTATAAAATTTATTTTTACAAATTTTTTTTAAATAGTCAAATTTTCATACATTATTATTATCAAATCGCAATAATAATAAAAATGAAAAAGACGAAAGAAATAAAAAAGAGAAGGAAGGGGATTTGGTTAGTTGCCTTCTCATTCTTCTTTTCTCTTTTTTATTTTTGTCCAAAGAATTTTTTTTTTCAAGAAATTTTTTTTTTTTTTAATTACAATAGGACCATTTTATGGCGTTTGTCCAAATTTGCTCGTTGGATTCTTGTGTTTATTTTCAGGAATTGTGTACGTTAACTCAACTATTGGACGTTAAATAGGATTTTGAATTTGATTTTAATCTAATTTGAAATTATTAAATTTTTACATTGTAAGAAGCTTCTTCTTGTTTTCTCTCTCTAGAAATAGGAAAGATTTTCAAGTGAAAAATATAAATTTTCCACAATAATAATAAATAATAATGAGTTATATTACACAAAGCAAATTTTTAACAAAAAAGGAATTTTTTGGAATTTAGTCAAATTAAAAGAAAACGAATTTTCAAGTAAACAGTTTAATTTTTAACTAATAAAGATGAATTTCCAATCAAATGTGGAATAGTTAAATTTTGAATTAAAGAAATTAAACTTAAAAAAAAAAAAACAATTTTCAACAAAATAGTTAAATTTTCTACAAAAAAAAAACGAATTTTCAACAAAACAGTTCACTTTTCAATCAAGAAGGATACTTTTAAACAAAACAGTTTAATTTTTAATGATTTTCAACGAAATAGTTCAATTTTTAGCAAAAAATTTGAATTTTCACAGCAAGAAGTTCAGTTTTTTACCGAAAAAGAAAAATTTAAAAAAAAATACATGAATTTTCCACCAAAAAATTGAATTTTCAGCTGAAAAAGATGAATTTTCAATCAAAAATGAAATAGTTATATTTTTAATTTATAAAATTTATTTTTTACAAAATTTTTTTAAATAGTTAAATTTGCATAATTTATTATTATCAAATCACAATAATAATAAAAATAAAAAATACGGGAGAAAAAAGAGAAGGAAGGGGATTTGGTTGGTTGCCTTCTCATTTTTCTTTCCTCTTTTTTATTTTTGTCCAAAGAAAATTTTTTTTTTTTTAAAGAATTTTTTTTTTTTTAATTACAATAGGAGCATTTTATGGTGGTTGTCCAAATTTGGTCGTTGGATTCTTGTTTTTATTTTCAGGAATTGTACAAATTAACTTGACTATTGGACGTTAAATAGGATTTTTAATTTGATTTTAATCTAATTTAAAATTCTTAAATTTTTACTTTGTAAGAAGCCTCTTCTTGTTCTCTCTCTCTCTAGAAATAGAAAAGATTTTCAACTAAAAAAGATAAATTTTCCACCATAATAATAAATAATAACGAGGAATATTACACAAAACAAAATTTTAAAAATTTAGTCAAATAAAAAAAAAAACGAATTTTCAAGTAAACAGTTTAATTTTTAACTAAAAAAGATACATTTTCAATCCAAAGTGGAATATTTACATTTTGAATTTAAAAAATTAAACTTTCAAGAAAAAAAACAATTTTCATAAAAAATAGTTAAATTTTCTACAAAAAAAAACGAATTTTGAACAAAACAGTTGACTTTCCAACCAAAAAGGATACTTTCAAAAAAATAGTTTATTTTTGAACAAGGTGTAATGATTTCCAACGAAATAGTTCAATTTTTAACAAAAAATATGAATTTTCACAACAAGAAGTTTAGTTTTTTTACTGAAAAAGACAAATTTTTAATAAAAATACATGAATTTTCCACCAAAAAATTGAATTTTCAACTAAAAAAGATAAATTTTCAACCAAAAATGAAATAGTTATATTTTTAATTTATAAAATTTATTTTTTACACATTTTTTTTTAATTGTTAAGTTGGTTGCCTTCTCATTTTTCTTTCCTCTTTTTTATTTTTGTCCAAAGAAAATTTTTTTTTTTAATTAGAATAGGAGCATTTTATGGTGGTTGTCCAAATTTGGTCGTTGGATTCTTGTTTTTATTTTCAGGATTTCTTAAAAATTAACTTCAGTTCTACTAAAAAAAAATTCTTCCCAATAATATAACACTCGGTGGGTTTCCTATCACCACTACGTAGCGCGTCCTCAGGTTG
>CAKNYM010052688.1:18637-45640 GCA_932195095.1 Andricus curvator | reverse complement strand
AATTTTCAATCAAAAGTGGAATAGTTACATTTTGAATTAAAAAAATTAAACATTTAAGAAAAAAAAACATTAAAAAAAAATAGTTACATTTTCTTCAAATAAAAAAAGAAATTTTCAATCAGTTGACTTTCCAACCAAAAAGGATACTTTAAAACAAAATAGTTTAATTTTGAACAAGGTAAAATTTTCAACGAAATATTTCAATTTTTAAGAAAAAATATGAATTTCCACACCAAGAAGTTTAGTTTTATACTGAAAAAGACGAATTTTTAATAAAATGCATGAATTTTCCACCAAACAATTGAAATTTCAACTAAAAAAGATAAATTTTCAACCAAAAATAAAATAGTTATATTTTTAATTTACAAAATTGTTTTTTTACAATTTTTCTTCAATTGTTAAGTTTTCATACAAAAAAGGCCAATTTTTAAGAAAATACCTGAATTTTCCACAAAAAAGGATGATTGTCATAAATAGTTGAATTTGCTGCCAAAGTAGTTTAATTTTCGTCCAAAAATTTAGTTTTTCAATCGATTTTTAAATTTTCAACCAAATAGTTCGATTTTCAACCAATGAACATTAATTTTCAAACGAATTAGATTTACTTTCTAACAAAAAAGACGAATTTTTCAAAAAATAAATGAATTTTCTATCAATGTAGTTGAATTTCCAAACAGAAAATTACTTATTCACGAAATTCTTGAATTTTCAACCAACGAATTTGAATTGAAACAAAAAATTACTTTTCCACAAACATCGTGAGTTTTTAACCTATTAATTGAATATTCAATTAAAGAAAATAGATTTTCAAACGAGTACATTAATTTTCTACCAAAAAAGACGAATTTTCCCTAAAATGCATGAATTTTCAACTAATTTGTTGAATAATAACTAAAAACGAACAAATTTCAACCAAAAGTTGAATAATTATATTTTGATTTTAAAACATTAAGTTTAAAAAATTAATTTTTAACCAAATAGTTCGACTGCCAACTTAGTAGTTGAATTTTCAACCAAAAAGATTAACTTTCTACAAAAAAATACGAAATTTCAATAAAATATAATAATATTCAACGAAATAGTTGATATTTGAACTCAAAAAGATTAATTCAAAATCGAAAATGGAATAATGAAATTTTCAGTTGAAGAAAATAGTTTTCAACGAAAAAAAAACGAATATTCAACAATATAGTTCAATTTTCTACAAAGTGGAATAATGCTTCAGAAATTAGTTAATTTTCTAACCAAAAACATAAATTTCTAACTAAGAAGATTAATTTTCCACTGAAAATATAAATTTTTGAGTAAAGAAGATCGATGTTTAACAAAAACGGCATAGATAAATTTTCAATTGAGAAAATTAGTTTTCAGACAATCAAACAAACAAATTTTTCAACAAAATAGTTGAAGACGATTTTTTGTCTACTCATAAGGTGATCCAGGAGCAGACAGAAACAAAAGAGAGGTGGCTTCGTCCACCAATCAATTTGATAAACATAACTTTGAAAAAAACTCACATTTTAACTTGTATATATTGCAATGAAGTAATAAGCCAATCATCCAGAAAGCTAATTTTGATAATGATGACGTTTTTCAATTTGATCATCATGTTTACATGTTTCTCGGAACACTTTTTTCGCAATTTTAGGCCCTTTTTTCAAGACGAAACAAACTATTCTAAACGTGCAGTTGCGTGATGCGAGTGCAGTGCAATAATTAAATTGATGATAAAATCTTTGTTACGCAAAAAAATATCATTTTGAATATTTCTGACTTCAGTCAGTGTTGGCGTATGGGCGACACAGCAGGACAAGTGGTAGAAAAAATTATTCTTTCGATGAAAATGGTAACTCTGTTTTCACATCTATTTAGGGGAGTCGGCTTGCTTCTACAGTTACTATTGTCATCCAAGGGCCCACGTGCCAACAATGATTAAAGTCAGAAATATACAAAATTATATTTTTTGCCTAATAATGATTTTATCATAAATTTATTTATTGCACTGCACTCGCATGACGCAACGGCACTCGCATCACGCAACTGCACATTTGGAGCCATAAAAAACTTCAAGCTTTAGTTGATTTTTAGTAAACAAGTCAGAGATTTTTTTAATGATTTGCAATCAAACGTAATTTCCAACGCCGTTTCTGACGTACTTTCATACAAAATGACGTAACTTACGAAATCGGAATTTTCAATAATTGAACAGTAAGGTTGAATTTTTTTGTTAAGTCTTGGAAAGTGATGCACGAGCGGATAGAAACAGAAGAAAGGCGGATTCGTCGACCAATCAATTTGATAAACATAACTTTCAAAAAATCTTACATTTGAACTTGTATATATAGCAATGAAGTAATAAGCCAATCATCGAGAAAGCTAATTTTGATAATGATTACGTTTTTCAATTTGATGATCATGTTTACAGGTTTCTAGGAACATTTTTTTGGCAATTTTAGGCCCTTTTTTGAATAAGAAACAAACTATTCTAAACGTGCAGTTGCGTGATGCGAGTGCAGTGCAATAATCAAATTTATGAAAAAATCATTGTTAGGCAAAAAATATCATTTTGAATATTTCTGACTTCAGTCAGTGTTGGCATATGGGCGACACAGCAGGACAAATAGTAGAAAAAATGATTCTTTCGATGACAATAGTAACTCTGTTGTCACATCTATTCAGAGGAGTCGGCTTGCTTCTGCAGTTACTATTGTCATCGAAGGGACCACGTGCCAACAATAATTAAAGTCAGAAATATTCAAAGTTATATCTTTTGCGTAACAATGATTTTATCATAAATTTATTTATTGCACTGCACTCGCATCAGGCAACTGCACATTTGGAGGCGTTTCTGACGTAGTTTCCTACAAAATGACGACGTAACTTACGAAATCGGAATTTTCAATAATTGAACTGTAGGATTGAATTTTTTTGCCAAGTCTTGGAAAGTGATGCACGAGCGGATAGAAACAGAAGAAAGGCGGATTCGTCGACCAATCTTAGACCGGAAAAATGTCGTGCCTAATGGTCGTCCAAGTCTCTTCGAATGCGCATTCTTGATTCTTGAGTTCGCGTTTGGAATCGCGTCCCGTTTCTTATTCTCTTCCTCCTCTTAAACGAGCTCATCGTTTCTATCCGTATACATGTGCTACATATGTGTTAGTGTAGAAGGCCTGGGGCCTTGTCGTGGTCGAACCCGAGACAGCCTTGCATTACGCGAGTCATCGATGGATAGGCAAATTATAAAGATTATCCACATCGCCGCGGGAGACCCTTTCGAGTCACTTTTGCCTCGGCTGTTTAAAATTAATCTCAACCCGGTACACGAAATTGCATTGGGCGCGTTCACTCTACCGTGTACTCCTTACAATTTCATCCGGCAGCAATACCGATCCGAAGACTGCAGCGTCCCATTTTCAATTATGCTAATTTAAGTCCTGAATCTCCTACCAAATCTGTTAACATTTTTTCATTCATCGTAGCACGGTAAGAAGGGGCTAAGCGGCGCATGTGGGGTAAATCGGCTCACTTAAAACTTTATTCTGTATGTGTGCATTCTGTGGACTTGGTCGAATGTTTACTTTTGAACTCAACTGTCGAAAAACCGGCTGAACTCGGGAGGCAGTTTTCTGCAGTTTTCCTCTCCCCGGGCCAAACGTTTACGCAAATGCGAGTACTTCTAATAAAGTCAGATACAGCGCGGGTTGTCACTGTTTGTGATTGAATTTATAAATCGATTCTAAGCTCACATTAATAATGGAATAGCTTGAAGATACAAAAATAATAATAGTAATAATAATAATAGTTATCATATTAGTTATATATAATAATAGTTATATTAAAAAAAAAAAAAAAAAAAAAAAATAGTTATCTCTTCTTCTAAGTAACAAATTTTATTATTAGCGATTTTGTTCTTTTTCACAGATGTTCAACTTCATTTTGAAGCTTGTTTGGTGCAGTTTCTTTGTTTATAACGAATGAAAATTACATTCGTATTTCATTTTTGGTTTCAGAAATTTCATTAGATTGTTTTTAAAAAATTTCTTAATTGCATCAGCTAAGCACTCGATAAATTTCATCAAAGATGCTAATAAATTAAAGTATTTCCAATGTCTCTTATCTGAAAATATTAAAAAACCAGAAGACTGTCGTTATTAGAAGAAAGTACAACAAAGAGGCGAAAGCAAAATTCAGACTTTTTTCCAGTGTTCTGCGTTTGACCTGTTAAATGTTGAACTTTCCATAATGTTCCAAATCTTCTTTTATTTAAAATAACTTCAAGTAGTTCAATTTTTTAGATTAATATTTAAAACAAAAGATATAATTTGAAACAAACTGAAGCAGGGCCTAAAATGTTTCAAATTTCGGACACAATTCTAAATAAAATTAATTCGGATATTAAATTTATTTTGAAAATTTAATATTCTAACCATCCTAGCAAAAAGATTGCCCTACACCAAATAGATGCATTTCAACCAAATAGTTTAAGTTTCAACTAAAAAGATGAATTTTCAACCATAAAGATTAATATTCTACCAAGAATAAAATTTTCAACAAAATACATAAATTTTTAAACACAAGCTCAAAATTTTAAATTAAAAAAGATTATGTTGCAATCAAAAAGTAAAAAGTTGAATTTTCTGTTCTAGAAATTAATTCTCAACTAAAAAAAAAACAACTAATTTTCAACGTAATAGTAAAATCCTGAACCAAAACAGATAAATTTTAATCAAATAGTAGCATTTTTAACCAAAAAAGATTACATTTTTACCAAAACAAATTATTTTTCGCACCAGAAAGGGGTTTTTTGAATCAAAATAATCAATTTTCTACCAAAAATGGAATAGTTAAATTATCAGATAGAAAAGTTTATTTTAACCAAAAAACACAAATTTTCAAGAAAATAGTTCAATTCTTATACAAAGAGGTGAATCTTCGAAGAAAAGTTTTTTGCAACACAGTAGTTTAACTTTTAACCAAGCAGTTGTATATTCAACTAACAAAGATGAATTATCAACGAAAAACTTAATAGTTTGATATACCAAAGAGATGAATTTTCGACGAAATAGCTGAATTTTTTACTAAAAATATTTTTCAGTGAAGTAAGATAACATTTTTTTAAATTAAATTGTTGAATTTTCAAAAAGAAAGTTAATTTTCAATAAAATAGTTAAATTTTCAACCCAGGCAGACGAATTAACAAAAATGTAATTGCCGGCCAAAAAGGACAACTTTTTCATAAAATTGTTGAATTTTCATGAAAATAATTAAGTTTGCAAGCAAAAAAATGAATTTTTAAGCAAGAAGGGATCAAATTTCTACCCAAAAGATGAGTTTTTCAAAAACGAGTTGATTTTTGAACTAAGAAACATTTTTCAGTAAAGAAAGAAAACGAATTTTAATTAAATTGTTTACTTTTCAACGAAAAAGCTCATTTTTAAGTCAAATAGTTAACTTTTCTACTAAATAGTAAAATTTACAACAACACATTCGAATTTTCAATCAAAAAGATCGAATTTCTCACACAATTGTTGAATTTTCAAAAAGAAAGTTCATTTTTAACAAAATAGTTAAATTTTCAACCCAGAAAAACAAATTTAAAAAAAAATTAATTTCCGGCCAAAAAGGACAACTTTTTAATAAAATTGTTGATTTTTCATGAAAATAATTAAGTTTGCAAGCAAAAAAATGAATTTTTAAGCAAAAAAGGATCAAATTTCTACCCAAAAGATGAGTTTTTAATAAACGAGTTGACTTTTGAACTAAGAAACATTTTTCAGTGAAGAAAGAAAACGAATTTCAATTAAATTGTTTAATTTTCAACAAGAAAGCTAATTTTTAAATTAAATAGTTCACTTTTCTACTAAATAGTAAAATTTACAACAACACATTTGAATTTTCAATCAAAAAGATCGAATTTCTCACAAAATTGTTGAATTTTCAAAAAGAAAGTTAATTTTTAACAAAATAGTTAAATTTTGAACCCAGAAAAACAAATTTAAAAAAAATTAATTCCCGGCCAAAAAGGACAACTTTTTA
The DNA here is from genome assembly GCA_932195095.1 of Andricus curvator. Taxonomy (NCBI): domain Eukaryota; kingdom Metazoa; phylum Arthropoda; class Insecta; order Hymenoptera; family Cynipidae; genus Andricus; species Andricus curvator. The sequence continues at coordinate 39,604 of CAKNYM010052688.1, read as the reverse complement.
ATAAAATTGTTGAATTTTCATGAAAATAATTAAGTTTTCAAGCAAAAAAATGAATTTTTAAGCAAAAAAGGATCAAATTTCTACCCAAAAGATGAGTTTTTCAAAAACGAGTTGATTTTTGAACTAAGAAACATTTTTCAGTAAAGAAAGAAAACGAATTTCAATTAAATTGTTTAGTTTTCAACAAGAAAGCTAATTTTTAGGTCAAATACTTCACTTTTCTACTAAATAGTAAAATTTACAACAAAACATTTGAATTTTGAACCAAAAAGATGGAATTTCTCACAAAATTGTTGAATTTTTATCAAAATAATTAAATTTTCAACCAAACAAAGAAATTTTTAACAAAAAAAGATTAACTATCTACCAAAAATATAATAGTAAACTACTCGAATAAAAAGAATTAGCTCAACAAAAACTAATTAGATATTCTCCTTGGGCTGTGTTTATTAAGTTCGAATTTAAATGGAAAAACGAGAAAAAAGGGAAAAGAATCAAAAAAGGGGAAAGAGTATGAAGCCTGCGATATATAAATAAAAATTTTCATAATATACTTTAAAAAATAATAGCTTAAATAAATATTGAAGTTTAGTTTCAATACACACTTCTCAAATATTAGTTTAGAAAACTGAAATTTTTGTTTCGGAAAAAAGGTTAGTTTCCCATTGCTTTTTTCTACAGGTTGAATATCTAAACATTTAACCGGTCAAGCGCGAAGTACGATTTCTTTCATCCTGATTTTATTTTACAGCATCAAGAATTAGTAGGGTGGCTCAAAAAAATTAAATTCCCTTTGACTTCTGGGCTTAGCCCCCAAAAAGCTTCCATTTGGTGAAAAAACAACTGTAAATTTTTAAAAAGTTTTTTGAACAAGGGGATCTTGAATCCTACGAGGGTTGAACAACCCCCAACCGTAAAAAAATCGTATTTTGTTACAGTTTTGATAAAAAAATGTCTAGTTTTGCTTAATATCTTAGAAAGTGGTACGAAAGGGTAATAAAATGAAAAAGTATAGAAAAGTTAAAAACAACCTCCCCAAGAAATTAAAAAAACACCCATTTTTTTTAAGAAAATAAAAATTTTCAACATATATCACGAATATTTTTTAATAATGTTCGTGATTATTTTGCTTCAAATCAACGAAATATTTGCAATAGAAACTGCCGGTAGTTCGAAAAATGGTTTTTTTGTTAAAACATGGGTGTTCTAATTTCTGGGGTAGTTTTTTCAATTTTTTACACTTTTTAGTTTTTCTCCTTTTCTGACCACTTTCTACGATATTCAGGCCCGGATCCTATATAGTTTCCCATGCAGTTTCCGATATAGCTTTTCCATCTAGTTTCCTGTATACTTTCACATGTCCAATTTTTGTATATAATTATTTTGTTTTAAAATTGTAAAATATTACGATTTCAAATGTTGAAGTTGGGAAGAAGTTGGGAAGTTGAAGAAATGGGAAGGGGATATTATCAATTATAAATCATAATATGCCCTTCCCCGTCGCTCAAAATTTAGTTTCAAAATTAAAAATTATAATATTTCATGATTCTGAAAACAATAATCGAATGAAATAATTGGTTATGGGAAATTATATAGGAGACCATATGGGAAACTATACAGGAAACCATATCGGAAACTACATGGAAAACTATCTAGGATCCGGTCTTAAATTACTATATAGTTTCCCGTGTGGTTTCTTATATAATTTCCCGTATAGTGTCTCATATAGCTTCCCATGTATTTTCCCATACAGTTTCTTAAATACTTTCCTATCTGGTTTCCTACATGGGATTTTCCATTAGGGTAATTTATCGTTTTGTCAATATTTTTTTTTCAATTCATTCTAATTCTCTTAAATTCGCTCTGACTTCTATTCACTCCCTTTCTAAAAAGTATGCGATATGCAATTGCCTAATTAGTTCATAATAATCAGTACCCTGAGAAGAGAAAGTCTTCCCAAGTTAAAACAAAAATGTTTAATTTATTATAACTCCTCACTCGCCTAATCCTTTAACCCTATCCTCTATTATTTTCAATAAATGCAATTACTTCACTCTATGCATCGAGTTATGTTCTTACAGGAAATAAATTGACGCTGAAGTACATTTGCTTTTATGAAAATTTTTTCGTCTCTTATCTTGCTGATTTAAATTATCTGTCGAGTCGCATGAATTGAACAATTTGTATTTGGTTGTAGGCTCAGGATGTGTCGCAACTTGCATGGCACGCAATATGTACTCATTTCATAGATTCTAGAAGCGATTTCCTATCTACAGCAGCTAAGATTTGTTTGCACCTCTGTATGCCGACCCGATGTGAATACTCGTGAATCGTAATTAGCTATAAATTTTGCCGGATGTTTCTCGCTCTTTGAGACACAAGGCGCTCTTCTTCGATGTAACTTTATAGTTTATATAGAATATAGAGAAAAGTTTTGCCTTTGGTAAGAACGTGTGAAAGTGAAGGCAGTCCAGAGATCATAAATTCCTCGAGAGGGAATCCTTCATTGATTTTCTGGGTGCATGATCATTAGAGGCAAAGGAGTCTTGTGCAGAATGTGTCAAAAATGGAAAAAATGATAAATTTATTGCGCCGGGAGATTTTCTATGGATGGAAATTATTGTATCAAATACCGCTTAGACGTACAATCCTTCAGTTAGCCTATTTTCTGCTGTGAGAAAGTGTTAGCATTTTTTAGACATTGAGAGCTATGACTAATTAAATTGACCCATTTCTGTATATATCATTTTGCATATTTAATATTATTTTATACTAGCAATCATGATTTGCGATATGATTCTGGGTGGCTTCTGAAAACAAGCCCAGGTATCTTGTCATTTCCTGGTTACCAACCATTTTTCCAAGTCATAAAGATTGACAAATTAAAACTTTCGAACCTGAAAAATTTTTTAATTTGAATATTGAATACTTTAATCCAAAATAAAAACATTTAAAGCATCAAACCTCTTATAAATTTAAGGTATTTACTAATAAAATATAATAATCATCAATAGTGATACTATTAACTTTCTTAATATTAGCATTATCAAAAATGATAATGGTACCATCTCTACTAATTGGTTTCACAAATCAACATATTCTGGCCACTTACCTAATTTTCTATCAAAACATCCATTCGAACCAAAAATAGCTATTATAAAGAACTTAGTTGATTCAGCTATTCCACTTTCAGATAATGAATTTCCTAATGATAACATAAAAATAGTAAAAAATTATCTTTTCCTGAATAACTTTCCACTAAATATTATTGATAAACAAATTGATAATATATTAAAAGAGCTTAAAAACAAAAACAGAATTATTAACTCTAATAACATTATTAAAAAGGAATTTGATCCTAAAAGTACTATTACTATTCCATACTATGGTAAAATTTCAGAAAATATAAAAAGACTTTTAAAAACTTATAAAATTAGCACCACCTTTAGTATTAATTTTAAATTTGATAAAATAATTAAATTAGGCAAAGACCAATTAGTAACCTTAGAAAAAAACTAAGGTTGTTTACCGTTTCTCTTGTAATTGTGGTAAATGTTATATTGGACAAACAAAAACACCTTTACACATTAGACGTAAAAACCACCAGGATAGTGTTAGATTAAACTACAATAATGTTCTTAACGACTACTTATATGATAATATTAATGATAATATTTCTTATTTTTTTCTTCGGGATGAGATTGAAGTTCTGCATCAAGAGAAGCATCCTATTAAAAGAGCCTTTCCTGAAATAGTTTTTATTAAAAAAGAACTCGATCATAAAAAAATGGACATCTTATTATGTTTTTGTCAAAATTAGCGTTCAGAAGCGGACTAGAATTCAACAACCGAGAGATTAAGAGAATTGATAAGGATTTCAAGTGTTTTCAAGAATTTTAAATGTTTTGTGGAATTTCCACAGCTTTTAAACTTTTTAAGGAATTTCAAAAAATTTTACGGGAGTCCAAAGGATTGCGCAAGAATTAATTAGGGATATACATAATATTGTTTCGGAGATTTAAAGGTTTTTTCAAAAATTAAAGTATCTATGGGATTGCAACAAATTTACTAAAGTTCATAAGGATTTTGAAATATTTAATAGGATTTAAAATATTAAGTGATTTTTAACGGATTTAAATAAATATCAAAAAATTTTAAACATTTTATAATATTTCTATGAATTGCAAAAAAAAAAAAAAATTTCACAAATATTTAAGGAATTTCGTAGGATTTCAAAGATATAAAGATGATTTCAAATATTTTGGTTAATATGCGGCTTGACAAAATTCCTTTGAATTTCGAAAGAATTCAAAAGACTTTGATTGTTTTTTAATATGTTAGGGTATTGAGAAGGATTTTAAAGGATTTTTGAGGATTTCCAATATTTACAAATATTTCAAAGAATTTTTAAGGTATTCTATAAGATTTTCGAAGATTTCAGTATTTCTAAAGGATTTTGAAGGCTCACCATAAGGTACTTTAATAAATTTTTCAGGGTCTGAAATAATCTCATTTCAAGCATTTAATGCTATTTTAATAGATTTCAAAAGCATGAATGAATTAATTAATTAAAAACAGGAATTAAGGATTTGGAAGTATTTCAAAGGCGTTTTAACGGATTTAATAAGATTTTCGAAGATCTGAATGATTTAAAGAGATTTCGAAAATTTTTAAAGGTTTTAGGGAATTTTAAAAGATTCCCAGGAATTTTCAAGCGCTTAAAAAAATTGAAAAGTATTTCAAAATATTTCAAAGGATTTAATACATTTAGGATATTTCCAAGGATTTCAATAAATTCTCAAAGATAAAAAATCTTGAAGAAATATGCAAGGATTTCAATAATTTCAAAGAATTCAAAAAAATTGTATGCGATTTAAAAAAATTTTGGAACATTTGGAAGGTTTCAGCACGTTTTAAAGACTTGTAGGGATTTTCAAGGGATTTTAACGGAGTTAGTAAGAGTTTCGAGGATTTAAATGATTTTACGGGATTTCAAATTTTTTAAAAAGATTTTAGGGTATTTTCAAAGGTTCCGAGCAATTTTCAAGCGCTTAAAAAAATTAAAAAGTATTTCAAAATATTTCAAAGTATTAAATATTTCTAGGATATTTCCAAGGAATTCTCTAAAGTTGAAAAATTTGAAGGAATATCCAAGGATTTTATTCATTTCAAAGAATTCAAAAAAACTGAATGCGGTTTTGTAGAATTTTGGAAAATTTCGAAGGGTTAGGCATGTTTTAAAAGATTTCAAGCGATTTTTAAGGGATTTTAACGGAGTTAATAACATTTTCGAAGCTTGAAATGATTTTAAGGGATTTCAAAAAAATTTTAAGATTTTAGAATAGGATTTTGAAAGATTCCGAGGAATTTTCAACCGCTTAAAAAAATTAAAAAGTATTTCAAAATATTTCAAAGGATTCAATATATTTAGGATTTTACCAAGGAATTCAAAGAATTTTCCAGAGATTCAAACAATTTGAAGAAATTCCCAAGGATTTTATTAATTTCAAAGAATTCAAAAAAATTGTATGCGGTTTTAAAGAATATCGGAAGATTTGGAAGGGTTAAGGATGTTGTAAAAGATTCCATGAGGGATTTTGAGGAATTTCACAAAATTTTAAAGATTTCAGGATATTTTAAAAGATTTCGAAGAATTTTCAACCGCCTAAAAAAATTAAAAAGTATTTCAGAATATTTCAAAGAATTCAATATATTTAGGATATTTTCAAGGATTCCAAGGAATTTTTTAGAGATTCAAAAAATGCTAAGAAATTTCCAAGGATTTTAATGATTTTAAGGAATTGAAAAAAATGTTGTAAAAGATTTCAAGGGATTTGAACGGATTTAGTAAGATTTCTGAGGATTTGAATGATTTTAAGGGATTTCGAAAACTCTCAAGGAATTTAAATAAATTTTCCAGGATTTCAGGAAATATCAGATTTCATGGAATTTCACATGTTTTTCAAGAGATTTTATTGGATTTGAACGGATTGCAAAGATTTGAATTGATTTTATAATAGTTCAAGGAGCATTAAGAGGAACTTTATGATATAAGGACTTTAATTTTTTTCCAATTTTAGGGTCTAAACGTTTTTTTATTGATATCTAAAACGTCAAAAATTGTTGAAGATGATTGTATTCGCATAAAATCTACTGCATGCTAGTTTTTACATAGAGAATCTTCAAAATTAGAAACCTTGAAAATTGATTCACTTCAGATTTAATCCCCGTAAATACTATAATTCTAATAATTCTGAAAAAGCATTCTGAATTAGTTTTATCTGGTTAACAAAACTAAAATTACAAACTATGAACATTACAAAATAAGTTACATCCAGAAAATAGTAACTTGAAGTTTCTGTAAAGTTCCTCTTCCTATAAAATTGAATAAATTTCAATTTTATTTTTTCAGAATTGAACCTTTTCAGAAAGAACATTCAAAATTGCATCATTTTCTATTATACATATTAAATATTAAAGTCTTCAATTGAAAATATTCTTAACTGAAGAACTGAAAATTGCAAATCATTAAAATTGCATGATTTTCAATTGTAAATCCTAAAAATTGAATTATTAAAAAAAAACATTTAGAATGCAATAACTTGAAAATATTTATCATTAATAATCATTTCTTTATTGATTAAAAAAAAATTTTTTTTAATTTTTTTTAAATTTTTGAATCCTTTAATAATTATAATCAAATATCATTAATACCCAGAATCTTTATTTATATATTGAAATTGTATCATTTTCAATTTTATATATTCAAAATTCAGGAATTTTTATTTGTTATTTTCTACAATAACAAAAGTTTGAATTGTAAATCTTCCAAATTTGAGAGTTTTTAATTTTTTAATTTACAATTACAAATTCTGCAAGTTTTGAGTTTTATAATTAAAAATGCTGTAATTTGGATGATTAACATCTGAAATTTCCTCAATTTGGAAGATTTAGAATGAAACATTCGTAAACTTGATCTTACAAATACAAATTTCAAAATTTTCGTTGATAAATCCTTGAACCTTCAGAATTTAAACTGAAAGTTGTACAAATTGCAGAATGTTCAATTGTAAATCTCCAAAATTGTGAATCTATAAAATTAAATATTTTTTAATTTAAAAAATTCACAATCAAAGTTCATGCTACTTGTGAGTTGTATAATGCGTCAATTCTTATATCTAGACCTTATATCTTATATCTAGAGTGGAGTGGAGTGGAGTGGAGTGGAGTGGAGTGGAGTGGAGTGGAGTTCTACTTTAAATCTCTCTCTTGAAACCTTTCAATATCTTTCCTTTCCATCCAATCCCCATGCTTACTCTAAAATTGTTTGACTTGGAACGTTTTCAATTGAAAATCGTTCAATATATATATATATATATATATATATATATATATTCATTTCAGACGCTTTCAATTCAAAATTGTTAATTGTTTCAAAAATTGTAAATACCTAATATTTAGAAAGTTTAATAATGGATCTGAAAATTATTTATACTGTTAAGGTTAGGAAATATAATGTCTAAGACGCAAACGCGCTTTGCGCCTGTGCATTTACTGCTGATTTGAAAATAAAAAATGATAATTTATACAGGGGCCTTATGGGTTCTGAAGAGCCAAAGCGTCAGAGATGACTATCTCAAGATCAAGGTCGTCCACCCACTCACTGAGGTACCGCTAATTCTGAATTCGTAACAGCACGAGACTTGAATTCACTTACACTCTTGCCCCTCTCACTTATCGTTCAATTTCGTTATTATTAGTGCTCTGGTGAGAGAATATGAGGTGAAGGAAAGTAGGGAAAATGAGTGGAGGGGAAGTTAGGGGAAATTAGAAGGGGAAAAGTAGATAAAAATAAGGGTAGGGGAAGAAGGTGATGTAGGGCAAATGAGGGGATATTATATAAGGGGAAGTTAAGGAAATGAAGGGGACTGAGGACGTGTGGGGAGGAAAAGTAGAGGATGTAGAGAAAATGCGGGGGAATAAATGGTGAGTGGAGCAGGGGAAGTAAAGGAACGAAGAAGTGAGAGAAAATAGGGAAAATTAGGAAAGGGAGGTAGGGAAAAAAAGGGAAAATAAAGGAAATTATGGAAGGGAAAGCTTGGGAAATGAAGGGAAGAATGAGACGTGAGGCAAGGAAAATTGGAGGATGTAGAGGAAATATGGGGAAATAAAGTGTGGGGGAGTAAGGGAAGTAAAGAGAAGTAGGTGAAGTAAGAGAAAATAGGGGAAATTAGGAAGGGGAAGCAGGGGATTCATTCAATAATAAGGATGAGTGGGGGAGGGGAATTGAGGACCTCGAGGAGGAAGAATTTGGGGAAGAAGGCGAACGAAGGGTGAATTAAGTGGTGGTCAATAGGTTAAATGTTTAATTAAAAAATGAATTTTCAAAGAAAAATGTAATAGTTCGTATTTCTACCAAAAAAACATTTTAATTTTAGTTTGAAACAATTAAATTTAAAAAAAAAAGATATTTGCACAATATAGTTGAATCCTAAACCAAAACAGAATAATTTTTAGGCAAGAAAATTAAATTGCCACCAAAAGTGTCAAATTTTCAACCAAGCAAGATCTTGCAGTCAACAAAAAACTAAATTTTCACGAAATTGTTGAATTTTCTACAAAACAATTAAAGTTTCAATCATTATTTCAATATTCTACCAAAACAGTTAAATGTTTAACCCAAAAAGACGAATTTTCAACTAGACAGTTAACTTTTCAACTTTAAAGCATAAGCTTTAAATAAAATTGTTGAATAATTATTTAGAATAATTGAATTTTAATTCGAACAGTTGCATTTTTAATTAAAAAATATCACATTTTTACGATAAATAATTAATTTTTCAACCAAAAGGATGAATTAGCAACAAAAATGTTGAAGTCTCAATCATGAAAGATTTTTTAGTCAATAAAGAAAAAAATGCTTTAAAAAATGTTGAATTTTCATCTCGGAGACACGAATTTTCTACAAACCAGTCAAGTTTTTAAACTAAAAATAGAAATTTTTAACAAAGGAGTTTATTTTCAACCAATTAGTTCAATTTTTTATCCAAACAGAATTTTTAACCCAAAAAAAAAGAATTTTCAACAATACAGTTGAGTTTTCAACATAAAAGTTAATTTTTGACCAAATGGTTCAATTTTTTGCTAAATACTCAAACTTATATCCAGGCAGGAAAATTTTTAACAAAATATTTGAATTTTCAGTCAAAAAGGATAACTTTTAATAAAATTGTTGAATTTTCCTCAAAATAATTAAATTAAATTTTCAATACAATTGTTGAATTTTCCTCAAAATAATTAAATTTTTAAGCAAACAGTTGCATTTTCAACAAAAAAGAGAGAATTTCTACCCAAAGAGATGATTTTCCAAAACAAGAGCTGAATTTTCTACCGAGAAATATTTTTCAGTCAAGAAATAAAACAAAGCTCAATTAGGTTGTTTAATTTCCAACATAAAAGTTAATTTTCAATCAAATATTTTAATTTCCTACCAAATAGTTAAATTTTCTACCAAATAGTGAAATATTTTACCAAATAAGATGAATTCTCAACCAAAAGTTTAATAATAGACTAATCGATCAAAAAAAATTAGCTCAACAAAAAGTAATTAAGTTTTCTTGTTAGACTATAATCATTCAGTTCGCATTCAAATGGAAAAACGAGAAAAAGGGGAAAAGAGGCAAAAAGAGGAAAGACTGTAAAGCCTGCGATAAATGAATAAAATTTTGGGTATTCTATAGACTAAAGAATAATAGTTTAAATGAAAATTGAAGTTCATTTTTAATACTTTTAAAATATAAGGTTAGAAAACTGAAAATTATGCTTAGAAAAAAGGTTGATTTTTCACTGACCTTTTTGAATTCGGACTAAAAACTTTAAAATCCTCCCCCTCTTATACTTTTCAACCCCTACTTATCTACTGCCTCACATCTTCCTACTTGGCCTCCTCTCACTTTGCACTTTGCCACCCCTTCCCCAACTTCTTTGTCCTCTACTTCCCCATCTCCTCACTTTCCCAACTAACACTCGCGTCCCCCTACTTCCCTCCCTTACTCACCCTAATCTCGAATTATTTCCCCTACTCTCCCTTACTTACAGTCACTTCTCCTACTTCCCCTTCCTAAATTCTCCTTCCTTCATTACCCTCCACTTCCTATAGTTCACGTACCCTACTTTTTGTCCCCTCATTAACCCTCACCACCCTAATCGACCTGATTTCCGCTATTTCCTCATCACCAATATCTCCTCATTTTCCCCTATTCACCTACTTCACCTCTCCTTATTTCCCCTCACTTCAGCTATTGACCCACTCTTTATTTCCTCCACTTTCCCACCACTTATTTCCCCTCATTTCCTCTCCTTTCTCTACTTCCCATACTCCACCTTACTCCCCTCTTACTACCCCCTTACTACCACTACTTCCACTCCACTAAATTCCCATCACTTCCGCTAATTCCTTTCCAAAAATTATTCCTCACTTCTCCTACTTTCTTTCCCTCATTTTCCCTCAATGCTCCTTCTACAGGCTAAAGGTCTAAACGGTTAAACGTGAAAATTATTCGAATTGTTTAGACTTAGAACCGGTTTATTTTTTGTATTATAACTGGATAAGGCGGGGCTCGTTAGTCGTCAGTGTTGGATAAAATATGAGGTGCAAAATGCAACTCTTCAGACAGGATTTTTTAGATCGCATATAATATCAAGGAGTAATTAAATCAAAGTGACTTATTTATTGTCAACTAGTTTCGCGCTATTAGATATTTCCACCTAACCACTAGCCACCTTCATCTCATTGAGTACTGGAAAGAAAAAATGGACCAAATGCATGTGACAAACCCAGTCTTGTTAATATCTTTGTAACAACTAATTTTAATCTATAGAAGTGTATCTAGAAAATATTTTTTATTTTCTAAGGACTATTTATTGAAATGAATCTCGGTCTCGTATTTCCTCCACATTTCTGCAGAGACCTGTTAAAATTAAAGGTCAAAGCATCGACAACTGCCAGTTGGTGATTGTGAATTCTCTTTTGTTAAAGCTCCTTCGGCTTTAACAAACACATTCTCATCATTTTGCTCAGAGTGCGAACTTGTCTACATTAAGTTCAACTCTATTATATCAAATGTATTTTATTTTATTTCTGTACCTCGGTCTGGGACTGCTTATTCAGATATTGCAAAATAATGTACGAATTTTATTTTTTGTGATTACTTTAATATTTGTTCCTTATTTTTCACTAATTTTTGTTCTCAGCTACCTGAGAAATGTATCGTTTCAATAAATTTATATTATTACAATTCATAATATGCATTGATATTGAACTATATGTTATTTTTCACTATTTAAAGAAAAACTACATATTCCATTAAAAAATGATTTATATCAAATTTTTAGCTCTTTTTTATTCGTTCTGTGATAGCTGATCAGTGCCAGACCTCGGTCAAACCAGACTTTCCAGGCTTTCCTGTAACTTTTTCGAAATATGACAAGAAAAAACTTTCTGATCAAACTTCAAACTTTATTTGTTCTGGGACAGCTGATCAGCGCTAGTCCTGGGATAGACCAGACCTTTCAGGCTAGATTCTCTAGAGAGAGTCAGATCTGGGCAAGAGTAGCGACAGACCAGATCTTCCAGACTCAGTCTAGATAAAATTATAGAATAAAATTAGATAATCAGCGTCAAACTTAGCATAGAGCAGATTGTTAAGGTGACCAGAACTAAATTCTTGTTTGGACAGTGTGAATATCTTATTTTCAATCATTTTAGGCACCCTATAACTTTTTCGGAATATGTCAAGGAAAAATTTTCTGATCGAACTTCAAACATTTTTCGTTCTGAGAAAGCTGATCAGCATTAGCCCCATGTCATAAGAGACCTTTCAGACTATGTGGTCAAGGTGAAGTCATACCTGGGCGAACGTAGCGACAGACCTAAGCCAGATCAGATCTTCCAAACTGCAAAGTCTAGATAAAATTATAGAATAAAATTAGATAATCAGCGTCAAACTTAGCACAGTTCTGAATGTCAAGGTAGCAAGCCATAAATTCTTGATTTCATAGTATGAATATCTTATTTTCTATAATTTCAGACACCCTGTAACTTTTTCGAAATATGTCCAAAAAAAATTTGCTGAACATTTTTCAGTTTAGGAAACTGTTTAGGAAGTTTAGGAAACATTTTTTGTTCTGAGACAGCTGATCAGCATCAGTCTTAGGTCAGAAGTGACCATTCAGACTAGATGGTCAAAATGAAGTCATACCTGGGCGAACGTAGCGACAGACCTAAGCAAGATCAGATCTTCCAAACTACAAAGTACAGATAAAATTATAGAATAAAATTAGATGATCAGCGTCAAACTTATCACAGTCCAGAATGTCAAGGTAACAAGAAATAAATTCTTGGTTTCATTGTGTGCATATCTTATTTTATATAATTTTAGACACCATCTAACTTTTTCGAAATATTTCCCAAAAAAATTTTCTGAACGAACTTCAAACATTTCTTGTTCTGGGATAGATAATCAGCACCAGTCGTCGGTGAAACCAGACCTTTTAGACTAGATGGCCTGGATGAAGTCATACCTGGGCAAGAGTAGCGACAGGCCAGATCAGATTTTCCAGAATAGACTGTCTAGATAAAATTATATGATCAGCGTCAATCTTTACATAAACCAGAATGTCAAGGTGACCAGAACTTTATTTGTTATTTCTGAGCTGATCAGTGCCAGTCCTGGGTCAGACCAGACCTTCCAGGCTAGATTGTCTAGATAGAGTAGACCTGGGCCAGATAAGATCTTCCAGACTACACAGTCTAGATAAAATTATAGAGTAAAATCAGCCACAAAGAAGCAGAAGTTGATCTATGAAAAGCAGGCACTGTAAATTTGGCTATGGATTTCGCAGTGGCAAAATGGTGGTAGATTAAGGAAGATGAGATCGACAGAAGATCCAATATACTGGTAGGAGATTTCCCACTAGATAGAGATGGTGGAAACGCGCAATGAGAAACGCTTATGAGCAAACGGGCATGATAGAGAGGGAAATAAAGAAAGGCCTTCGTGAGGTGGGGGGTGGGGCCCGATTATGCGTGCGCGCTCTGCGGCCGGTCTAACGCGGCGCGCGCCATGATTTACAGAGACTCAAAGCAACCGCCGTTGGGCACATAACCACGCGCAAACCCATGTGAAAACATCCGCCATTTGCATTTCACATTGTTATTTGCAAGCGTATCGCCGCGCTTATCCTGTCGATGCCAGGGGATAATATACATCGATAAGGCCCAACCAACCCAGTAAGAACTTTCGCAAAAGAGTCCTCGAGACGCTCCCGAAAAAATCTCACCATTGGCTTTCTTATGGGACTAAATGAAATGTCCTGGATAGGTTGGAACTGAAGAAGATGGGCTGGTAGAATATTTTCTATTTTTGAGGCCTTAAGGCCATGTTATACAAGAGTCACGTGACCTAAATTATAGATAATTTTTTTTGCAACAACTCACGTCCACACCGAATGAGACATCAATTTGAAATTTTGGGGAAAGCCTCAGAAAACAATAATGTACGTTTTTATACAACATTTGAAACGAAATTTAGAAAAAAAAATTTTTGAAGAAATTAAAACCGGATCAATATCGGCATTTTTTGTGCAACAACTCATGTCCACACAAAATGAGATATGGAGTTGAAACTTTGGGGAAAGCGTCAGGAAACTGTAATCTGCGTTTGTATACAACATTTGGCTCGAAATGTTGAAAAAAACTGTAATGAATAAGGAAATTCACAAAAATACCGACCGTGCTGTAGAACTCTGTAACCAATTTTCAATGTTCCCAATGAAAAATTTTTGAGGTTTTGGCTCACATGTCTTGAGGAAAATGATGCAAACATCGGTTGCAAAAATTACACTTGATAATATTTGCTGGTTTGGTGCAAATAAACAAATTGATATTTAATATATCCATGGTTTCAGCACTGTTGATAATGCAGATCGCTTGATTGCCGGTCGATATTTGTTATTCCAATAATAACTTTTTTTTTCTTCTCCAACTCTATGCTTTACCACACACTGTCCTTTTATATTTATTAATATTTTCCCAAATATTTTCCGCTCTTTTTTAACTTTTATTTTTAAACATGGCCCAAAAAATATCGATCTCAGGACTAGCTGGGTCACGTGACTAATGTATAACATGGCCTTAAGGTGAAACGGTAACTTCCTCCGATCAGTTTCTGCAGAACCACTCCCAAAATAATGCATAAATTGAAATTTTGTTTTTTGCATTGTGAAAAGTAGACCGAGATCGGTGGTGGACTTCTCTTGAAAATAAAAATTATTATAAAAAATTTTATTTTATTAACAAAACCTTAGATTAGCTAATTCTAACTAAATATGCTCAGCATTCAAGCTCGAACAGAGCATTCATAGAGCATTAAAAAGAATTCGAAGAAGTTATTTTCAAAAAAATATATATCATAATTAATACATGTATTTTTACAAAAGCATTCTAGAGTGAAATAAACATATACTTTTCTCAAATTACAGAGTTGATACAGGTCTGGTAATTCCAGAAAATTGAAAATTATTCTGTTTTGGTCGAGGATTTAAACTATTTTCTTGAAAATTCATCTTTATTGATTGAATTCAACTATTTTTGGTATCAAATTAAAATCCTGTTTGTGGTTGAAGTGAAATATATCCCGTTTTTGTTGAGAATTTATCTTTTTTGGTAGAAAATTCAAATACTTAGTTGGAAGTGGAACTACTTTGTTAAAAATTTACTTTTTTGGTTCATGTTCTATCATTTTAGTTAAAACCTCCTTCTTTCGTACAAAATTTAATTTTTTTTGTTGACAATGATGTTTTCCAGATGAGAATTAATTGTTTCAACTGAAAATTCAACTCGTACATGTTTGGTCGAAAATTTATCTTCTTAAGTTGAAAATTCAAATATCTGGTTTAAAATTTCTGTATTTTATTGAAAACTCGAATTTTTTGGGAGAATATTTAATCTTCTTGGTTGAAAATGAGATTTTCCTCATTTAGGATTAATTTTTTAAACTGGAAATGTAACTGTTCCATTTTTTGTCGAAAATTTATCTTTTGTGATAAAAATGTAATCTTCTTGGTTGAAAATTATACTATTTCCTTCAAAATTTACTTTATTTTTATTGAAAATTAATTTTTTTTAATTAAAAATTGAACTATTCTATTTTTAGTTGATTAGTTTGGTTCAAAATTTATCTTAAGTTAAAAAATTCAAATATCGGGTTTAAAATTCCTGTATTTTATTGAAAACCTAAATTTTGTGGGAGAATATTTAATCTTCTTGGTGACTAATTCATCCTTTTGGTTGGAAATTCCTTCAAAAATTCAAATGTTCGGTTGAAAATTCATGTACTTTGTTAAAAATTCATCCTATTGGTTCTTTTTGAAAATTGATCTTTCTGGTTGAAAATGAGATTTTTCTTATTTAGAATTAATTTGTTAAACTGGAAATGTAACTGTTCTGTTTTTTGTCGAAAATTTATCTTTTCTGATAAAAATGTAATCTTCTTGGTTGAAAATTATACTATTTCGTTAAAAATGTACTTTATTTTTATTGAAAATTAATTTTTTGTATTGAAAATTAAACTATTCTATTTTTATTTGCTTAGTTTGGTTCAAAATTTATCTTCTTAAGTTGAAAATTCAAATATCTGGTTTAAAATTTCTGCATTTTATTGAAAACTGGAATTTTTTGGGAGAATATTTAATCTTCTTGGCGACTAATTCCTCCTTTTGGTTGAAAATTCCTTTAAAAATTCAAATTTCGTTTGAAAATTCATGTACTTGGTTAAAAATTCATCTTATTGGTTCAAGATTTGAAAATTGATCTTTTTGGTTGAAAATGAGATTTTCCTCATTTAGGATTAATTTTCTAAACTGGAAATGTAACTGTTCCATTTTTTTTTCAAAAATGTATCTTTTCTGATAAAAATGTAATCTCTTTGGTTAAAAATTATACTATTTCGTTGAAAATTTACTTTATTTTTATTGAAAATTAATTTTTTTTTTATTGAAAATTGAACTATTCTATTTTCAGTTGAAAATGTATCTGTTTTCAGTGAAAATGTAACTATTTGTTGAAAATCCGTATTTTTTTTGGAAAAAAAATTTCTCTTTCATTAGTTGAAGTTTCATCTTTTTGATTACAAATTAATTTCTTTGGTTGAAAATTCATTTGTTTTTTGTTTGGAAATGTAATTTAATTGACTGAAAATGATCCTACTTTATTTTTGGTAGAAAATTTATTGTTTTCGTTTGGAATACATGTATTTGGATGGAAATTAAATATTTTTTAGTTGAAGATTCATCATTTTAGTTGAAAATTTACTTTAACTATTACATTTTTTGTGGAAAATTTACCTATTTTTGTAGAAATATTATCTTTTTCGTTAAAAAATTATCTGTTTTGTAGAAAATTTAACTATTCTATTTTTTGTTCAGAATTAATTTCTTCTATTGGAAAAAAACTGTATAGTTGAACATTCGTTTTTTTTCGTTGATAGAAAATTCGTCTTTTGGATTGAAAAATCCACTATTTGAATCAAATTTCATATTTTTGGTTGAGAATTCATCATTGTGATTGAAAAATAATTTCTTCGGTTGAAAATTCTTTTCTTTTTAGTTGAAAATCAATTTTTTAAACTGAAGATATAACTATTCTATTTTCGGTTCAAAATTTATATTTTTAGTTGAAAATTAATTAATTTTGCTGAAAACTAGTTTTTTTTTAAATTTACTTTTCTAACTGCAAATTGAAATATGTATTTTATTTTTGGTTTGTAAATTCATCTTTAAACAAAAAAAATGAATTTTCAACAAACTAGCTAAACTTTTAACCAAGTAGCTGTAATTTCAACCAAACAAACGAATTTTCAACTAAAATAACTTTTCTACCAGAAAAGATGAATTTTATAAGAAATTACAAAAGATTTTCACCAAAAAAATGGAATTTTTCGACAAATTAATTAATTTTCTACCAAAAAAAGGCGAACTATCGACGTAAAAAACATGAATCTTCAACCAAATAGTTGAAATTACAAATTAAAAAAAAATTTAACAAAAAATGGAATATATAAATTATTATTATATAAAAAACGCCATTCTTAGTAAAGTAGTTTAACTTTGAATCAAGCTAATGTGTTTTCAACCAAAAAGATAAATGATCAACTAAAATATAACTAAAATCATCAGCAAAAAGAAAGAATTTTCAACAAAGAAGTTCAACTTTCAATCAAGTAGTTTAATTCTTTTTCAAATTCATTTTTTGCCAAGAAGTTTAATTTTTAATAAAAAAAATGAATTTTTAATGAATTACACGAATTGTTAACTAAAAAAAAAAAATTTTCAACCCAACAGATGAATTTCCAACTTAAATGATGAATCTTCAACCAAAATAATGAATTTTTATCCAAGCAGATCAACTTTGAAATTAACCCACTTGAATTGAAAAGAAACATTTTTTTTCAAAAACTATTCATTTTTGACCAGAAAGACGAATTTTTAACAAGGTTGTTCGATTTTCAACCAGATTAAATTATTTGTAATGAAAAAGATGAATTTTTAACCAAAAAGAGAATATTTTAATTTTTAGTTCAAAAAATCGATTTTAAACTAAAAAAATAATCTTTAACCAAATAATTTAATTTTCATTTTCAAAAAATTTATTAAAAAAATAACTATGATATTAAAAATAATTATATTTTTAACCAAAAGATGAATTTTCAAACAAATAAATAAATTTTCAACCAAAAATCATAATTTTTTACCATTAAATACGAATGTTTAACCAAATGGTTCAGTTATCCTTTAAAAAATTTGACTTTGAATACAAGATATTTGTTTTAATCAGAATAGTTCAAATTTAAAACAAACAATAAATTTTCGAGCAAGAATCTTGATTTTCTATAAAAAAAAGACAGAACTTCCAGAAAATGCAAGAGTTTTCAACTAAAGAGATGAATTTTTAACCAAAATGATGAATCTTCAACTGGAATAGTTGAAATTCTAGTTAAAAAATACATTTTCAAACAAAAAGCAATAATTTTTCAACAAAATAGTTAAATTTTCAACCACATAGATGAATTCTCAACAAAAATACTTAAAATTGTTTAATTTTCAACAGAATAAATTGATATCAAACCAAAAACATGAATTTTTAACCAAGATTAATTTCCTATCAAATAAGACAAAGTTTTAATAAAGCAGATGAATTTTCTACCAAATAATTTAAATTTCAACTTAAAAAGATAAATTTACAATGACAGATGAAATAGTTAAATTTTTAGTTAAGAAATTTAATTTTAAACAAAAAAAAATGTATTTTTGAACAAAAGGATGAATTTGCCACTATAAAAGATAAATTTACAGTAAATCATGGACTAGTTAAATTTTAAGTAAATGAATTTTGAGATAAGTAGATTAACTTTCTACTGAAAAGGCAAATTTTTAACAAAATACATGCATTTTTAAATCAACAGTTAAATTTTCAACAAAATATTTAAATTTTAAACCAAAAATATGAATTTTCAATCAAAAATATTAATTTTCTACCAAAGAAAAACGTAATTTCAAAAAAAAAAACATTAATTTTCAACTAAAAAAGATAAATTTTCAACTAAATAATTGAATTTTCAACCAAAAAGATGAATTTTTAAGCAAGAAGAATCATTTTTACCGAAAAAGACGAATTTTTTACAAAACATTTTTTAATTTTCAACCAAGTAGTTGTATTTTCTTAAAAAACTCGCTATCGTTACAGATTTGTTTCAGCTCGTTCAGGTCTAACGTGCTGAAAATCTCCGTAATACTAGCCTTATCGCTATACATGTCTGGGTTGTTTTTAGAGCTTTACATGGTCACTTTGTGAAGCTCTTCTCCTGGGGTGATTGCTAGAAAGATTGATCAGAGACCTGAATCAGAGCAGTGTTGGGGAACGAACATTTTGTTCAAATAAGCAAAACGAGAATTCTAGATTAATCTAAAAATCCACCCCCCCCCCCCTATGCCGCCTCGTACACTGAATTCCTTGATCCCTGACAATATAACGAGGCTAGAACCGAGTGAGTCACGCTTACCCCGAAAGGGATTTCACCTTATGGTATGTTATACAATTGAGCCATATCTTCTTCGGGGTAATCGTGACTCATTTAGTAAGGATGGGAATTGTACGAAGCGGAATAGGGGGAGGGGGGTAAAGATATTTAGATTAATTTATAATTCCCGCGTTGTTTATTTGATTAACACGTTCTTTCCACAATACTGCTCCAACCCAGGTCGCTGATCAATCCCTCTAGCAATCACCCCAGGCGCAGAGCTTCACAAAGTCATCATGTAAAGCTCTCCACTCAGGCCTATTCGTATCCAAGGTCTTTCTTGTATAATCACAAACAAATTTCTTACATGGGGGGGGGGGATGTCAGAAAAATAATTTACGTAATTTGTGGATGACCTCTTCACATTGGGACTATATTCACCTTAAAGAATCTAGGAGTATTGCCAGAGGGGTATATTCGTTAATACATCACTAGGATTGGATTATTTATCGCTCCGCAGGATCATCCGCTGGCAAACGTTGCATTACTGGCTTTCACGGAGAAGTCCGCAATGTTCCTGGCATAATGAGAGACAGCCGGGGGCATGACGTGGATACCATGTCTATGGCTAAGGTGCTGGACCCGTTACCCCAGCCCAGTTTAACTTCACCCTACTTTATTTTACCTTACCCTACTTTATTTTACATTACCCTACCTTAACTCTCGTGGCTAAACATGGAAATATATCAGCTCCTCCTAATCCACATTGTGAGTTGCCGTTTATCAGTGTCTACTTTCCTCAGTGCACTCTGCACACCTCAGTACCCAGTTGCACACTCTTCCACTAGATCGAAAATATGAATATTGAACCAAATAATTCAATTTTTAACAAGAAAGATGAATTTTCAACCAAATTAATTAATTTTAACCACAAAGATGAATCCTTAATCAAGAAGATTAATTTTCTACGGAGAAAGACAATTTTTTCAACGAAATACATGAATTTCAAGAAAAAAAGATCAACTACTGACCAAAACAAGGATATTTGCATTTTTAGTTGGAAAAATGGATGTTAAACAAAAAAAGAAGAATCTTTAACCAAATAGTTCAATTTTCTCGAGTGTTTCCACTTTGTTTGCATTTGTAATTATATGGAGCTCATTTCACGAGCACTTTACTTCCCGTTAGCAAATGTATTTGCTTCCTCATAGAGGAAGCATTATTTATTTTTTCCAATAATAGACAAACCAAAGTCTTCATTTTGATCTATTTAACAAAAGGAATTTACAAAAAATACAAAATTATAAAATAATACAACAATTTTTTAAATACAAAGACAAATCAGACAAATAAAATTTTGTATTCGAAATGATAGTTTTTCGAGCTAGAAAAGGGAAGGGAAAAGTTCTGTCGCACCCTATCTTTTTCCCAGCTTTATGATTTCTTCACAAAAATGGTCAGAATATTATTCTACTTGAAAATTTATGATCAAAAAGTCTTTTCTATTCATGCGTCAACTTTGAATTATGTCGGTGAAAAAAGTTTTTCTGTTTGAAACAGATGATTTGAATATTATAAATGAGCATGACTTCCTTAATCTTCAATAAAGTTCAACAATACTATAGAACAATCGATTTTCCTCGAATCAAGGAATATTTTCCATTCTTGCATCAATTTTGAATTATGTTAGTGAAAAAAGTTTTACTATAAAAACCCGTGTTTTCAAATATTATGCATTGCCATAGCTTCCTTACTCTTTAATGAAATGTATCAATGTTATAGCTCAATCGATTCGTCTTGAATCAACACAACTTTTCTATTCTCGCATCAACTTTAAATTATGGAAACGAGAAAATTTGACTATAAAAATCGATTTTAAAAATATATAAAT
>CAKNYM010052688.1:8314-18627 GCA_932195095.1 Andricus curvator | reverse complement strand
AAAATATAAAAATTACCATAACTTCCCTACTCTTTGATAAAATGTATGAATATTATAGGTGAATCGATTCTTCTCGAACCAAGGAATCTTTTATATCCTTGCATCAACTTTGAATTATTTTAATGAAAAAAGTTTTAATATAAAAAACCGATTTTCAAAATATATGAATTACCATAACTTCTCTACTCTTTAATAAAATGTATTAATATTATAGGTCAGTCGATTCGTCTCGAACCAAGGAATCTTTTATGTTGTTGCATCAATGCAACCGTTTTCAAGTTATCGTGTTCACAAAAAAGTGTGACGTCCACACACATACACATCTGGACACTTGCTCAGAACATTGTATTAGACATTTTTAAATTGAGGAAGGTTTAATTAAATGAATTAAATTTTTTTGGAAAATGTTGCCATCACAAAGCTTTCTCTATGAGGAAGCAAAAAAGAAGAATCTTTGACCAAATAGTTTAATTTTCATCTAAAAAAAATACAATTTTCAATCGAAAATATGTGTTTAATAAAAATAGTTTAATTTACTACCAAAAAGATGAATTTTCAACCAAGAATCTTAATTTTTTACTAAAAGCAGACGAAATATCAAGAAAATGCAAGAATTCCACTAGTTTACAATATTAAAAATTTGTTCTGCGTACCACATATAAATATGATCTTTTTATGTATTTTGACCCACTGAACACGCAAATCACACACACAAACTTTTTTATGGAATGTTTTTCTAGATATCAATGTTCGAATTTTTTTTTCTTCAATTTTCAGAGTTGTTTCGACGTTTTTGAGCATATCTTGAGTTTTAATTGACCGATTTCCCTAAACGAACACTCAAATTGAAGGCAACTGAATCCTGTACAACTTTCTAACCTGAAGTTTTCAGATCGGCTCAGTAGTGCAGATGCTATCGATTTTAATATGTTGCAAAAGTTGTATTTTTCGGCAAAAATCCAGGTCGAAAATTCACATATCGTCCTGGAAAAAATAGAAATCGCAACTATTAGCCAACTTATTAAAATCGCCAGCATCGGAACTACTGGGCCGATCCAAAAACTTCAGAATAGAAAGTTGTAGAGAATTGAGTTGCCTTCAATTTGAGTGCTCGTCTAGGAAAATTGGTCAATTAGAACTTGAGATATACTCAAAAACGTCGGAACAACTCTGGAAATTGAAAAAAAAATTTGAACATTGATACCTTGAACACGCTTCCATATATATGGTGGGCAAAATGGCTGTAAACTAGTGTTTTTAAACCAAGCAGTTTAATTTTCCAGCAAAGATATCAATTTTTAATCAAAATAACGAGACTTCAAAGCAGAAAAATTAATTTTAAACAAAGTATTTCAATTTTTAACCGAGTAGTTAAATTTTTAACTGAAAAAGATAAATTTACAACCAAAGAAATGAATTTTCAACCAAAAAGATGAACTTTTAAGCGTGAAGATTAATTTTTTACCAAGAAATACAAATTTTCAATAATATAAATAAATTTCAACCAAAAATTATCAATTTCTAGACAAAAAGAGAATATTAGGATTTCTTCTATAAGAATAGATTTGAAAAAAATCTTTAATGATATAGTATAATGATACTAAAGATGAATTCTCAACCGAAAAGATCAATTTTTTAGCAAGACATACGAATTTTCGATAATATAAATGAATTTCAACAAAAAAGATCAATTTCTGACCAAAAAAATAATACTTACATTTTTAGTTAGAAAACTGGATTTTCAACAACAAAAAAAAGAATCTTCAACCAAATAGTGCAATTTTCATATGAAAAAATTTAATTAAAAAAAAAAACGAATTTCCGACTAAATAGTTTGATGTTGAACTGAAAAGCTGAATTTTCATCCAGGAATCTTTATTTTCTACCAAAATAAGACGAAATTTCATCAAAACGCAACAATTTTCAAGCAAGAGAGTGCAGTTTTTGAAGAAAGAGTTGAATTTCTAATTAAAATTAATAAAGTAGTGCGAATTTCAACTAAGTAAAAAAAATTTTAACAAAATAGTGTAATTTTTAGCCAAATTAGTTAATTTTCAATGAAAAGAATCAATTTTTAACCAAGAAGATTAATTTTCTACCGATGAGGACAATTTTTCGAAGAAATACATTAATTTCAAACAAAAAAGATCAATTTCTAACCAAAAAGGGGATATTAAAATTTTTAGTTAGGCATACGGATTTTAATCCAAAAGAAAAAAAAAATCTTTAACCAAATAGTTCAAATTTATTTTTAAAAATCGTTATATTTGTAATCAAAAAAATCCGCAATGTTTCTGGCATGATGAGAAAGAGATGGCTAAGGTTTGTTTGTCTTACCTTACCCTACCTTAACCCTCGTGGCAAATCATGCAAAAACGTTAACTTATCCTACTCTCTTGAAATGGACCAGTGAAATTGCGACTGGTTGAATCTGTATTTTGAGTTATTACTGGTGAGCAGGTCATGTTTCAACTTTTACTGAATGAACCAGTAATTGATGCAGCTGAAACAGCGTTACTGAATATACCAACGACGCCAAATAACGGATTCAAATAGTGATATAGCTCTCCACTTGGCCGAAATTTGAACCTTCAGTCGTCTCTCTTTTAAACTAAATCAGTGCAATTGTCACTGGTTGAATCAGTATTTTGGATTACCACTGCCGAACCAGTGATTTTCCCACTTTGACGGGGCGAATCAATAAGTGACTTAACTAAAACAGCGTTACGGAATATACTAATGACGTTAAATAATAGATTTAACCTGTGATATAGCGCTCCACGCGGGCAAGTCATGAATCTCCAGTCGTCTCTCTTTTAAACTAAACCAGTGAAATTGTCACTGGTAGAATCAGTATTTTCAATTATCACTGGTGAACCAGTAATTTTTCCATTTTGACTTGGTGAATCAGTAAGTAACTCAACTAAAATAGCGTTACGGAATATACTAGTATACCATTAAGCCATTTCCCTTTCAGGGTAGGCATGACACTATCCGATTCGGGTAGTGTTTCTAGGTGGATAGTTTTCTTGTAGTTATAAATAACTACAAGTGTGGGCTCACCACACCCACGATGTGCCAACAGCACTCAGTATTCTTGAATGGTCACCCATCCAAGTACTAACCGCGTCCAACGCTGCTTAACTACAGTGATCTGACGAGAACTGGGGTTTTCAGCGTGGTATGGCCAAATAATAGATTTAACCAGTGATATAGCGCTCCACGCGGGCAAGACATGAACCTCCAGTCGTCCAGTAGCGACGCAACACATTGACATAACCACGGGCCTTCCCACAATTAGGCGCAACATATTTTATCCCATGACTAGTAGTCGTGCGCGCGCCTACTAATTTTTGTTATGAAAAAGAATAAACCAAATACTTATTTTTTCTATGTTATTTATATTTAATTAATGTTAAAAAATATTCGTAAAAAATAATTAGAAGGCACTACAGGATGATGTTGAAGCTAAAGGAGTAATGGATTTCTCATACTTTATTTGTAGGTAAATTCTGTCACCGTTATCATCTTGAAAAAATTGTGAATATAATTATAATTCAATTTATTATAATCGGCTCTTAAATTTGTTTAACACTTAACTTATTTATAAATTATATTAGCGTAATACATTTTTTATTTTATAAATTAAAAGAAATGTTATTTATAAAATAAATTGTGAATTATTCGTTTTAACATGTATATGAGCATATAAATTTCAAATTGACAAATACTGCGAATAATGTTAATTTTTATTATTATATAAGCTTTACAAAGTTTAAAAAAATGAATGATACATAGAATAGTGGCAGTAATTACCAATCTTTCAGTTTTCAAGAAATATGATAACAAATTTTTAAATTGTCTATTTGCTCCGCAATTATTGCTGTTTATACTCTATAGTTATCCATTCGCCACTAATATTTTATTATGCATTGAGAGATGTGGTGAATTTTTTTCATGAAAAATTAATTTTTTAATTTTTATCATAAATGATGCACGTTATTACAAAAAAGTAAAATGTATTTTAGTATAACTTTTTTTTACATGAACATTTTTGTGTAAACATTTTTATCGTATCTGTTGTTTACGTCAAAATGATTAAATTCTTTTATTATAAGAAGAAAATTATCCTGTCGATAGAACTTTTCAGGCCTTTATAAACGTTACAGTATCTTTCTTATTAAAAACTAAATTAAACAAAAACTTTTCAAACAATATATTTTTTTTCCTTCTGCGAAAATCTGTCAATTTTTTATTCTTCAAAAAATCTATAGTGGTTGATAAATTCGTGTTTTTAATTGGAAAATAGTGTTCTTAGTGTCTTTTTTTCAAAATAGTAGCAAAACAGCGTCATCGCTTGAAAAAAGTGTCAAATAGTGTCAGTAGTGTGTTTTGAGCCCGAGGCCTGAATTTGTAGTTTATTATTCTAAGGGCGGCTACAACCTAATTTATTTAAGAATAGTGACCTATTCAAACCGAAAAAAAGCAGAGAAATTGCCCTACAATTATATACAAATATACATACAAATATTTTGAATGCGAAGTTGTCTAAAAGCAGATGTCCAGAGAATATCTCGGGAGTGCGCAGCAGTAATTTTTAATTCGACGTTTTTTGCAGCAAGACTCATTTCTAATCCAAAAAGTGACTTAAAGTAAATATGTGCATCAATATTGTGCCTGATGTTCTTTTGGATTTGAAAGCATTTCGAAAAATTCAATTCATAAAACTTCAAAGAATTAAAGTTAAAATTTAAAACATGGAAATAAATTGGAAAAAATTTAAAACTCCAAAAAATGTAATTGATTTTAGTAATTTTAAAATGATTTTGGAAAAATACAAGGGAATTCAAAAGAATTTTATTGAATGTTGAAGAATTCAAAATAAGGTTAAAACACTTCAAGACGAATTAAACACAAACTGAAAAAAATATCCACTGAACAGAATAGAATTATTGATTTAATTCAAAAGAATTCAGGTAAATCAACAAAATTCGAAAGACATAATAAAATAATTCTGAATGAATGAGTAACAATTCAGGGTGAATTCAAATTAATTGCAAAACATATTTGAAAATCTCTACAAATCTGTGAAAACCTAAAAAACCCCTCACTTCTTGTTAATGAATTTCTTAAAGTACAGTGAAATATTATAAAATCCCGTGAAATTATATGACATTTTAAAGTATTTTCTTGAATCCTGGAAAATTTTTGAAAATACCTTGGGAGCTTTTAAAATCCATTAAAATCATTGAAATCTTCGGAAATCGCATAAAATTCATTTAAATATTCTAAAATATATTGAAACCTCGCAAGTCCTATGAAATAGTTTCATATATTCCAAAGTTGTAAACAAATTCTTTAAACCCTCAGAAAAATTTGTTCATTCCTCTTAAAGTCATTCAAAGCCTTTAAAATTCCATAAAAAATTAATATTATCTTGAAAGTGCATTAAAGTCTTTAAAAATAGGTTATAATATTTTAAATCATTTCAAATCCTATTAGGTTACGGAAATGAATTCAAAATTGCTTGAAATCTTTTGATATACCCTAAAACCTGGCATAGGTCCTATTAAATCGATCTATATTTTCGAAATTTTAGAAAACTCTTCGATACAATACCCCATGCAAATTTTGTCAAATCTCTTGAAAATGCTTTAGAATCTTTTTAAATTCTCTAAAATATTTCAAATCCTCTGAAACCAATTGTACATTCCTTAGAATCTTTTGAAATACTGTTAAAGTTATCAAATTCTTTCAAACCTTTGGAAATCAATTGAAACATTTTAAAGCTCTTGAAAATGCTTCAGATCTTCTAAAATACCATAAAATAATTCAAATCCAATGAGTAACATTAAATTACTGAAATAAATTTAAAAATTCATAGGATCTTTCAAAATACCCTATGATATTTAAAATCCTTCACAATATTTTAGAACTCCTTGAATTTTTTTAACTCTTCAAAATCCCTTGCAATTTTTAAAAGCACCATAAATTATTTCAAATCCTTTGAAACTCTTTCAAATTATTGAAATCCTTTAAATCTTTAAAAATCACTTGAAACTTTTTAAAGCTTACGAAAATGTCTTGACATCTTTTAAAATACTCTTCAAGTTCTAAAATCCTTTACCATTTTTTTAAATTCCTCAAAATTATTGAAATCTCTTGGAAATGCTTTGAAGTCTGTTAAAATATCCTAAAATAT
Organism: Andricus curvator; assembly: GCA_932195095.1. NCBI lineage: Eukaryota > Metazoa > Arthropoda > Insecta > Hymenoptera > Cynipidae > Andricus > Andricus curvator. The sequence continues at coordinate 12,425 of CAKNYM010052688.1, read as the reverse complement.
TTCAACCCCTTTAAAATCTGTTGGCATTCATTTAAATTATTGACATCTCTTTCAAATGCTTTGGATTCTTTTCAAATGCCCTAAAATATTCCCAGTCTTTTTTTTCAAATTCCTTCAAATTATCAAAATAAACAAAAAATTCCTTGGAATCTTTTGAATTACTCCAGAATATTGCAAATCCTCTGAAATCAATTAAAGTACTGAAATCAAATAAAAAATCCTTGGAATCTTCAAAAAACCTCTAAAAGTTTCCAAATTCTTTACATATTTTTGAAATCCCTTCAAATTGTTTAAATCTCTTGGAAATACCTTGGATTCTTTTGAAATACCCTAAAATATTCCCAATCTTGAAAAATTCCTTAAAAAATCCTTTTGAATCAATTAAATTACTAAAATCGGTTGAAAATTCCTTGAAATCTGTTAAAATATCCTAAAATATTTCAAACCCTTCAAAATCTGTTGGCATTCATTGAAATTATTGACATTTCTTTCAAATGTTTTGGATTCTTTTCAAATGCCCTAAAATATTCCCAGTCTTTTTTTTAAATTCCTTCAAATTATCAAAATAAATAAAAAATTCTTCGGAAACTTCTGAAATTCTTTGAAATATTTTCCCACAATATATCAATTTTAAATCTTTTAGAATCAATTGAAAATTTTTAAATCCTCTGAAATCCTATTAAGTTAGTGAAATCAATTAAAAATTCTTTAAGTCAAAATATTCCAAATTCTTTGAAATCTTTTGAAATTCCTTGCAATTTTTTGAAGATCTTGAAAATTCCTTTTGGATAAAAAAATACCTTATAGTCTTTGAATTTCTTTAAAATCCCTTCAAATTATCAAAATCAATTTCTTAAAGTATCGGTGTTTTTTTTAATAGCAGTGCTCATTGAGAGCTTATGTTAAAAATTCTTAATTTGAACATCTTCTTAAATTATAAAATTTTTGATCTGTAAACATACACAGATCTCTGACATACTTCTATTCAAACCGAAAAAAAATAATTATTCGAATGTGTCACTATAAGGAAATGGAGATTTCAATCCTATAGGGAAAGTAGAACTGAAACATACACGAGTTTCACAAATGATATTTAATATGATAAATATAATTAAATCATGATGAAAATCACAGTTACAGAGCGTAAAAATGATTAATTTGAAAATTTCTTGTTTGCGTAAACAGTTTAAAAACAGACTACCATCACAATTGAGGTTATGGTTCATTACTTCTTTTACAGACTTTACCGTGCAACGGTTGGCAACACTGAGTCGCGCATTGCCAAATACGAAAAAACACGTGACGTATTATTATCGAACTCGAACTAAGTGATCCCGAAAAGACCACCTTGACATGCGCATGCTTCGATAGAATGGCGCTTATTGGTTCTAGTTCGCGTCCTCATTGGGAATTCAAATACGGTCGCGTACTACAGCCAATCAACTATATTACAATTCAAACATGCGCAGATAAAGGCCACTCAGTTAGCATCACTGATTTCAAATGCAGCACCACACACAGAAACACACTACTGTTGAATATGAGCGGCCTACAGCAAGCAAACGTTACCACCGTGTTACTCTCGAAAATCGTCAGAATCGAAAACGACAATATCGTTTAGAGATTTTATATTAAGGATATTGCAGCCTGGCCTTGATTTATTGATGTGAGAGTAAAGTGCGGTTTTTAAAAGATAATTTTGCAACTGTTACCATAATAGTGATCATTGATAACGGTCATACCTAACCAGCTGACACACGACAAGGCGTACGACCAGATGACTACTGGTAGAGAGCAACCAGCGATCCTCACTGATTAAACCAGTGCCGGAATTTCACTGAGTAAACTAGTGAATTCTCACTGATTGCCAGTGAAACACTTCTGGCTGATTCAACCAGTGAGATTTCACTAGAAATCAGTGAGATTTCACTGGAAATCAGTGAGATGTCACTGGAAATCAGTGAGATTTCACTGGAAATCAGTGAGATTTCAATGGTTCATTTCAAGAGAGCTGGTACGCGCGTGTCACCGGTTGGGTCTTTGCAGTTCTCGAGTGAAAATGAACTTTGTTGTGTACTAGTATTTATTTTAGGAATATTTGTGGCCTGGCTGCAATAATAAGGGGATATAATATCTTTCGCTTGAAAGTGGGCATATCCCTGGCCATCTGGGTTTGACTTTGAGCGACGCGACACGTTGACGTCATGACGGCCCTTCCCAAAGTTGGGCGCAATATATCTATTATACCCCATTATATTTCAGACCGGCCTTTATTTATTGGTGTCAAATGATTAAACCATTAACGGAATTCCTCTGAGTAAACGAGTCAAATTTCACTGATTGTCAGTTACACACTTCTGGTTGTTTCAACTAGTGAGATTTCACTAGAAATCAGTGAGATTTCACTAGAAATCAGTGAGATTTCACAAGGCATCAGTGAGATTTCACTGGTTCATTTTGACAGAGTAATGTACTTGTCGTCAATTGTGAGCTGCCGTGTATCAGTGTCTACTTTCCTCAATGCCCTCTGCTTACCTCAGTGCCCTGTTACCCACTCTTCGGCCAGCACCAATTACTGATATTTATGATTACTCCATAAAACCCCCAGCGTGTGCTCCATTGTGATCGGGAACCGTAAAGAGCCCTGGAAGAAGGTACCTATAATAACAGGTACAGTGTAAATCGTTGCAAACGCATTCGTTACTATTATAAACAAAGAAGCTGTCTAGCTACCAACGAGTACATACGACCTAAAAAGGAATATTCTTCTCTCCCTTTAGACCATTTACTCGATAAAATATGACCCAGGTCTTTCGCTAGTTGGGATTATCAATTGTTAAATATGACAATCAGCGTGAATCATTGTCCATCAGAGATGATGCAGTAAATGAGTTTGAAAGATCTATCTTTCTGCTCTCGTTATTATATGTACTTGCGTCAATTTATTTCTTCCTAGTATAGAGAACCACCATAGATCAAAATCGAGGGGAAAGAACTCTGGTAATCCGCTGCATTGCTCGGTTATCTGATCAAGTAATCCGTAGAATCAGAGTAATCCAGTGTGATTCACTTGTAACCCGGAGCAATGAAAAGTAATCCACTTCTAATCAAGTTCTAATATCGAGTAATCCACTTGTAAGGTGGACTCATCCAGTTGTAATTCAGTTGTAACATGGGGTAATCGAGTTCTGTTTAGGGTGAGTCCACTTGTAGTCCAGAGTAATTCAGAGTAATCCATTTGTTAGATAGAGTAATTCACTTGCAATCCAGTTGTAATATGGAGATTTCCAGTTCTAATGAGGGTTAATCCACTTATAGACCAGGGTAATTTAAAGTAATCCACTTGTAAGACGGAGTAATACACTTCTAATTTAGTTGTAATATGGAGATTTCCAGTTCTAATCTGGGTAATCAACTGGAAGTCCAGAGTAATTTAAAGTGATCCACTTGTGAGGGGGAGTAATACACTTGTCATCCAATTATAATATGAAGCAATCCAGTTCTAATCAGGAGTAACCCACTTGTAGTCCACAGTAATTTAGAGTAATCCACAGGTAAGGCGGAGTAATCCACTTGTAATCCATTTATGATATAAAGTAATCTAGTTCTTATCAGGGTTAGTCCACTTGTATTCCAGAGTAATTTAGAATAATCACTCTGTAAGGCGGAGTAATCCACTCTTAATCCAGTTGTAATATGAAGATTTCCAGTTCTAATCAGGGTTAATCCACTTATATACCAGGGTAATTTAGAGTAATCCACTTGTAATACGGAGTAATCCACTTCTAATTTAGTTGTACTTTGGAGATTCCCAGTGCTAATCAGGGTAATCCACTTTTAGTCCAGAGTAATTTGAAGTAATTCACATGTAAGGTGGAGTAATCCACTTGTAATGTACTTATAACATGGAATAATCCCATTCTAATTAGGGGTAATCCACTTGTATTCCAGAGTAATTTAGAGTAATCCACTTGTAAAACAGAGAAATCCACTTCCAATTTAGTTGTAATATGGAGATTTCCAGTTCTAATGAGGGTAATCCACTTATAGTCCAGAGTAATTTGGAGTAATTCACTTGTGAGGCGGAGTAATATACTTATAATCCAGTTAT
>CAKNYM010052685.1:600402-622624 GCA_932195095.1 Andricus curvator | reverse complement strand
GATGTCATGCATTGCCCTCGGTATCAAATTTCATCTATACACCTGCACCTTTTGGCTCATTAAATAAATATGTTATCTCTAAGGAAGCAATAAATCATCCTTGTTTTTCTTGCAATAACTATATGACGCAGTAGAAATTGCCAGGACAAAGCAAAATGTAACCTTGAAAGGATTTACGCTACATTCTTCAGATAAGAAATAACCTTGAACCTGTTGTTACATGAATTTAGCTGGCACAATTGCGCAATATTATCTGTGACGTCATCAAGGACCCACCGAGAATGTTCTAGAAGCTTAGCACGGACATGAACCACTACAGGTTAGAAGCTTCTCGATGTCGGTAAGGTAGGAATCTTGGGTTAGAACCCGCCTTACTTATCTACTGATGCGTCTGTAGATTTTGTTAATTTTGAAGACATGACACAAATAGTGATGTGGTACGGAAGGAAACGCTTGGTTATAGTCAATGTATGCCACGTGCAAGTTTCTTCGATGTTCAGGATCTCGCATCATAGCAACAGCATCTATGGTGACTAGCTCTGTACTGCCCCGCGAGATTTTACAACATCCTTTTTGTTTCTGAGCGTCTGGTTCTTTAGGCAACATATACGTCGTACCTTTCAGCATAAAGTCTGGCATCAGATTTGGATTTTCGATGATCTTCTGAAAAGACCTTATGTTACGTGCAAACGTCTTCAAAATTGAAAAACAAGGAATAAAAAAACCAGTTTCTTTTAATATACAACTTATTCAACTTAAATGTATACAGAGAAAAATTTGAAGGAGTACTTTCAAATAATTGCTAGCTGGCTCTCGAGACGAAATGGAGAGGACAGCTGCTCGAATTGTAATTGTGTACACAATTTGACGAAGGAAGCGAGTACCCGGTTTTTAGGTCCTGCTTACCCGAAGGGCCCTTCCGATCGGTTCCGGAAAAGTACGAACGGGAAAAACCGCGAATTTGGAAATCTAGTTATAGGTGGTTTAGGGAGGTTGCTGCCCATAGGGACAGGCAAACCAAGACTTTTGAAAAGAAAATAAACCCGCTCGGATGACAATAAGGATGGTTCGTGTTTGAGAAAGATTCGAAGAGCTTCGAGCTGTAAAAGTGAAATTATATTACAGTAAATTTGAGAAACGTGCCTCTCGAAGGTTCAATAGCTTAATTGTAAATTTTGTCCTAAGTTTCAGGCCTAACTTAAATATTCATATACACGGAGAAAAATGGAAGGTCGAACCGATCATCAGTTACGCAATTGTGTAATTATTTCAAAAACTGGACTGACATCTCACTCTACGACTACATATATGTAGAGTTGACCTGTATACCACCTTAAAACTTGCAGCTGTTGATTTTCAGAAAATCCGACATCTCAACGCCGAATAGCTAGCCGGCTCAGTGGCGGGGTGAACATCTGCACAGGCAATATCCCCAAACGTTAGACCTTTCTTGTGTAGATAGTGATGCTTCACACCTCTGGTTTAGGCGTGGAAAACTCTTTCCGGAGACGGAAGGATTTGTCATTGTCATCAGGACAGGGTAATCAAGACGAGGAATTACCAAAAACACATCCTCAGTATCGCGGCAGTGATTTTCACATGCCGCCTTTGTAGAGATCCCAATGAGAACATCGAGCGCATCATAGATGGCTGTTACGATTCTTGCATTGCAAAAATACACGCGCAGACATAATGATGTTGCTGAGATCATTTACCAACAAAATGCCCTGAACACTGGCTTACTAGAGAGATTTGAGCCTTACTACAAATATAGCCAGTTAAAGTACTGGAGAAAAAACACCATCTTCTTCACTGGGACAGGATTATTGTGACTGACCACCTAGTCAGACACAATCGTCTAGATGTCCTATGGTTGGATAAACGTACTCAACATGTATGAATAATAGACATAAGCGAGGCGCGTACAAATGTTGGAAGAGCTGGGAGCTCAAAATTCGCTACATCTAATTTAGAAGGTGGTACTGCTGAACATGTGCCGCGTCGTCTGGAGTTTTCTGCGCGTGAACATTTATAGCAGCTAAAATCGCCTTCTACGGCTATCCCGCGTACACGGCAGATGACTGCGATAATCACATTTTTGATTTTTGACTTTAAAATTTTGAACTTCTTTGTATATGTATATGTGTATATTCGTGTACGTGTGTGAAGTTGTGCTTTACTCTCGCCGTCTAACTTGAATAAAATTAATATTTTTAATCGCAGTCTCAGTTGTTGACATTGAAACTAACGTTTGTAAGAAAGATGAATCCCTATTAATGGGCTATCTAGTATGAATGTTTCACTACCGTGTTTAGTAGCGAAATACTAGGTCATGAGTACCTATGGATGGAAGGTGGGCCAACATAATACATAATAATGAGGTGGTAGCTCTAAGAAAGCTTTCAGAGGCGACTTTTGTCACCTCCAACGCTCGCGGCCACTGTGTAAGGATAGAAGCGGTAAAATACGAACTCCAAACTACACAATGCTCCTTATTTTGAACCTACAACATCATCATAAAAGATTTCAAACATCGTCTTAAATTATCCATAACATCCTACTCTCCTTCACCCGAGAACGAGTTGAGAGAAATAATAATAGCAACCCTACCGAAGTTGTTCACGCGTTGGCGTCGTGGTAGGGTTTGAGCTTTTCTTTCATGACTTTGACGGCTATGTTGGCTGAGGCATTGCTACTGATAGCGTTTCCCATGCCAGACAGACAGAGAACCAAGAATAAAAGTACTAAGAGGAACAACAAAATCCATAATTTATCATGGAGAGTCTTTTAAATATTTTGAAACGCTTGCCGCTTCCTGAAGATCATCAAGGCGTCCCTGGAGCCACCGCTGGGGGCCACAGCATGCGGGATAGTGGTGATGGTGAGCTGCGAGATGGTCAGGACGATCTCCCTAATCAAACAGCTAGCCATAAGAAACCTTTGCGACAAACGGTATTGTGCAGCTGTGGCAGCCGTTAGAACGTCGGGCCGCAGAACTAAGCATAAAAATGAAGTCGTTTCCCCAGGAAGGGATCGAGATTCGCCATACAAGATCAGGTTGGATATGGATGTCAGCAAGGTAAGGTGCAAATCGGGTCGCCTGGCTCAATATAAAAAAGGAAATAGAACCTGAAAGCTGATACACGATGTTATTAAAATCATTCACCCTCGGTACATTGAGGAATTGACACCTGCAATATTGGATGAGATTATAGACACCCAACGGCAGAGACTTCATGTTCTTACTGCTAGACTACGTCGCGACGGTACAAGAAAAGTAGTGCAAGTACGCAGCAAAATCTAACCTTTCAGGAAAATGAAAAAAGGTTCTACCATGAACTAAGTATAAAGCAAAATAACCAGCAAGGCACCTAAGTCCCTCAATTCGAACAAATGACTAACTATTGGTCAGATGTTTAGGGAAAAACAAACAGAAGCAATTTAGACGCTGCGTAAAATTAATCATTTTGAAAGTCAGTTGAAAACCTGATCGTATTAATTGAGACGTGCAGAGTTAGGAGTCTCCCATCTGTGCATGTACACAGTTGCCACCATCTGTGCACGTATACTGGTTAGATGCAAATTTGATCGCATTAATTGAGACGTGCACAGTTGGGAATCTCCCATATATGCACGTGCACAGTTGGAAGAGTGCCATCTGTACACGTCTTAATTTCAACGTGCAGAGTTTGGAGTGTCTCAACAGTGCACATCCGTGCCCTCACCGGCCCATCTCTGCAAGTTGAAATTGACGTGCACAGTTGAGAGTGTCTCAACTGTGCATGTCCGTGTCCTCACCCAACCATATGTGTACGTGCACATTTGAAATACTGCCAACTGTCTGAATTTAAATGTGCACAGTTGTGAGTGTACCATCTTTGCATGTCAACAGATAGAACACTTCCAACTGTGCGTGTCGAAATTAAGACGTGCACATATGGGCTAGCGCAGACTTGTACCACTGGTTCTCGACGAGCACAGTTGGGTACGTGCATATGTGCTCAATGTAGAATAAACTATTATTTCAGGACAAATTTCAGGTATTAAAATAAGACTCCAAAAAAACGGTCTAGAGTAATACTATAAGGAGACCACTGGTGGGAACTCAAATTCGTTTGTTTTACATTGAGAATAACAGCATGAAGTTATAATGTTTAAGAACAGGACACGCAAAAAATAATAATGAGAAAAAAGAGTTCTCTAGTTTTTACAGTGCTTAGTGCAAATGCGTCCGACACACGAGTTTTTCTCTACACAGTGAAATTTAGTATAATTTTAAATAATTAAGAGCACCCTCATACCGTTATAAGTTTTTATAATTGTTTTTTGAAGCACTCTATCGTTTCTTTGGATTAGAAACTGGAGAAAATGTGTCACAATATGGATTTCTCTTTGATAATGTGTGAATAGTACAAATAGAGCCTCTGAAACTTTTTAATAGCGCCGGAAGGCAAAATTTTTTAGTACGCATACATTTCTCAGATATTTTCATAGCTTTGATGTATTCTAAAATTTATCAGCGACAGTAATCTGACGAAGCAGTCCTAAAAAAAACCTGGTACCTCGATGTAGATAGATAAACGTTTATTTTTTAGCCTGCTGGACTTAAAAAATTGACTTGCTTACACTTCTTTTACAGAATTTTCTTAAAACTAACCCTTAAAACGAACATCCTTCCACACCTTATCTCTAACGCCGCTCGCTCTTATCGCATTGCCTTCCTCGCTTCGCCTCGCCTCGCACGCATGTCCCTACTTTCTTGCTTTGCCTCGCATTACCAAACTCTGCCTGCGCGGCTAATCCCTAATACTTATCTACTATTTAAAATATTTAAATTTACTTATATTTACTTCCTCCTCTATTTACAATCTTTCCTTCTCCATTCCTCTTCCTCCTTCCTTCTCTTCTTCTCCATCTTACCCAAGACTCCCTTCACCCATGCTACTGCCCTTTTGTCCCCCCTTTCATGCATCAGTACCTCCATGCTTATCCCACTCCTTTCCACCTCTACGCACTCCTCCAACCAATGCTCCACTCTTGCCTTCCCCTTCCCACATAGTTGACACATCCTCTTCTCCCTAGCGAGCCAGAACCTATTATAACCCTCCATGCACCCACATCTCATCCTCGCTATAAGCTCCTGACTTCCTTTCTCACACAAATATTGCACTCTCGTCCTTGGCATAATCCACACATAGTTCCCATTAAACCTTGTCTCTCTTATTCTCTCTTCCCCTGCTGTCTTCTCTCTCTCTCCATGCTGTTTTTCTTAGCCAACTCATATACCTTCCTTCCTTCCTCATGCATCCTTCTCACTTCATCCATCTGCAGTCCATTCGTTCTAAAATACCTTTCTCTTTCAACCTCCATCTTCCCACCCCCTCTCCTGTTCTCTTTCTCCCACCAACACTCCCTAACCAGCTTACTTCCCCCCTCTTCCAAAAATTTCTCCTCATACTTACACGCCCGAATCCCCGCTAAAATCCCTACACTCGTTCTCCCCGTCTCCCTCCTGACAATATAATTAGGCGTGTTCCTTGCCAGCCCCAGTGTCCACTTTACATACCTCTCCTGTGTCCTATTTACCTCTTCGCTTTCCTTCCACCCCCACACCTCTACTCCATAAAAAAGGACACGCATCACTAGTGAGTCAAACAATTTCATTCTCCTTCCAAAATCATCTGCGAATAACTTCTTTCCCAACCCCCACACCTGCCTCATCACCACTCTTTCACCTCCTGCACCGCCTTTCCCTTCCACTCCCACTCCCCTTCCTTACCCCTTCCACCTCCTTTTCTGAAAACCATAACCTTGGACTTTTCCGCATTCAGTTCCAACCTGTTCTTATCCAGGTATCTTATCAACCTCTTCATCATTTCCTTTAAGGCCTCCTCGCTTTTTGCCACCAACACTATGGCATCTGCATACGCTAGCGACCAAATTCTAACCCCTCCTATCCTGACTCCTCCTACTACTCCGGCCTCCAGCTTACTTTCTCTATCCGCAATTAAAATCGCAAAAAGCGTTGGGCTAAGCGGACACCCTTGTCTTAATCCCCTATCCATCCAGAATCCCTCCGAAATCCCCTTTCCTCCTCTAACCTTATCTTTGGTCTCTTCATATATCTCCCTTACCCTCTCGATCAGGCCTCTCTCCACTCCCCTATCCTCCATCGCCTCCCACAACCTCCCCCTATCCACCGACGGAAACGCGCCTTTTAGATCCACAAAAAACGCGTACACTCTCGACCCCTTCTTCGCTAATTCTCTATCCACAATGTGCTGCAGAACGTAGATATTGTCGATAGTACTCCTACCTGCCCTAAAGCCCGCCTGCGTCTCCGGCAATATTCCTCTCCCCTCGACATCCTTCCGCAGCCTCTCCGCCACCACCATCGCGTATACTTTTCGCCGTATTCATTAGCGTAATTCCTCTATAATTGTCCTGCCTATCCCTATCTCCTTTCTTAAACAGAGGTACTATTAACCCTTCTCTCCACCCTCGTGGGAATCCCTCCGCCCTCCATACTTTCTTCACTACCTCCTTCAGCCTCTCCCTAACCTCTTATGTACTAAACAGACATGCTTCGTTCTCTATCCCATCCAGCCCTGCTGCTTTTGACCTTCTTAACTTCCTTATCTGTTTGTCTATCTCGTCGTCATTCAACTCCTCCATCTCTGCCTCCCCCGTTCTTCTACTCCCATCATCTCTCTTCCTTGAATCTGAGCCCTGGAATGATTCTTTAAAAAACTCCCTCCCCTCCTCACTCCCTATCTTCTCGCTTATCCCTACTCTACGCTTCCTAAACCTATTAATTATCTTCGAGACGTCCCCCTCTGTCTTAACATTTCCTAACTCCTCATCCAGCTTTTTCTCCTTTTCCTGTTCTTTCTTCTTACACATCAATCTAAACCCCTTCCTAATTTCTACGTACTCCTCCCTTTTCGCAGTAACCTCCTTCCACTTCTTATACTTCCTCTTCACATTCCTTTCCATCTTTTTACATTCCCTATCCCACCACGGCTTCACCATTCCTTTCTTTTTAAATACCTTCTTTTGCACCCACCCTTTCACTTTCTCTTTTAAATCCTCCCATATCTCTTCCACCGTCTCCCCTTCGAAGCGTACCTTCCCTACCTGCTCCTTATACTTCTCTATCGCCTCCCTCGTCCAGCTAACCCTCTCCCCCGTTGACACTTCTTCCCCACCTTGCCTTCCGCCGTTCTCACCCCTTATCCACAACCCTAAGGGCTGATGATCTGATTCTACCCTCCCTTCTACTGCGAATCTCTCCATCTCCTCCCACCCTTGCATATTCATAACTACATAATCCATTACCGATAACCCCACCTTACCTACGTATGTGTATTCTCCCTCTTCGTCCCCAGTTGCCATACCATTTGCCACCGACCAGCCTCTATCCTCCATCCAGTCCCTTAGAATCTCCCCCTCCTTATTTATTAACCTATCCTTCGAATTCCTTTCGAAGCTCTCCCCTTTCCTGTAAAGGCCCCCTTGCCTCCCCATCCTCGCATTAAAGTCCCCACCCAGTACTACCATACCCTCCTCTCTTTCACCTAACAGGTCTTCCACCCTTTCTTTAATTCTTTCCATCCCATTCTTATTGTACACTGTCACAAACTTACTGCTTACCCCTCCTATCTTCACTTTCCTCATTTGCACTCCCTCCCCCTCTTCCTCTCCGTGAGCTTCTTCCTCTAATCCATCTCTAACCCCCGTTATAATTCCCCCACTAGCCCTTCCTTTCTTCTTCACTCTGACCGCCTCCTGGAGTCTCCACCTATACCCCCTTGGCAGCTTTGGCTCTATTCTATCCCATTCCTTTCTTTCCACTCACGTCTCTACCAGTCCTACGACATCAAACTCCTGGATATACCTCCAGAACTCCTAATCCTTCTTCTTTACCCCTGCTACGTTCTAGTAAAGCACCTTCACAACTCCTCTACCCTGCATTACCCCCACCCCCCTACTTCCTACGAAACAAATTCCCCTGCACTTCGTTCAACACCTCTTTCTCCTCGTCCCACACCCACATTTTCTCGTCTATTTTTATTTTCGAATATCCTACCTTCGCTGATCTCCCTTCACTCCTCTCCCTCCTAGCCCTGTCTTACAGCATTCTCTGTACATCCCTTTCCTTTCTCGTCAAATCGTGATCGATGAAAACTTCCTTATCCTTTATCCTATTTTTATTCCGCATTACACCCAACTTTTCTTCCCAGCTCTCCAACTCCACAACCGCCACTTCTTTCCCCTTTCTCCCCTCCAACTTAACTTTCCCTACCGTGCCTTTATTCCACCCTATGCTCTGTAGCAGCGCTTCCACGCCCTCCCTTTCTTCCCCGCTCTTCATCTTTAACCCTCTTATCACAATATTATTTTTCCTGTCTGCCTTCTCCTTTCTCTCCATTCTCAACTCCATTGCCCTTATCCATTCCCTATCCGCCCTCTCCTCCTTTTCATTCCTACGCTCTCCCACTTTCTCTTCTATCATATTCCCTACCCTCTCCCAAATACCTTTAATCTCGCCCCCAATACCCCCTTCTCCTATTTCCATTTCTGTCCTGCCCTCCACCTTCTCAAGCCTTTTTTCCGTCCTTTCTTTCCACACCCTAATCTCCTCTTCCATCTGTTTTATTTTAACTTCTTTTCTTCCCCTCTCTAACCCATCTACTCTCTCTCTCAGCTCTTTCACCTCCTTTTCCCATTTCTCATCTCTGATTCTCAAGTCCTCCCTCATGCCTTCCATCTGCTCCTTGGTCCCCTTACGTCCTCCCTCAGCCCCCTGATCTCGCCTAACAACATCCCGAGAGCCTCCTTTTCCAACATCCCCTCCATTTTTTTGGGGGGTGACTTAGGTGTTATCCCGCTTTTTTTAAAATATTTAAAATATTAAATATTTATTTAATGCAATGGCAATATTTAAAATATTGCCATGTCATGCCACGCTGAAAAAACCAGTTCTCGTCAGATCACTGAAGTTAAACAGCGTTGGGCGCGGTTAGTACTTGGATGGGTGACCATTCGAGAATACTGTGTGCTGTTGGCATATTATGGGTGTGGTGAGCCCAAACTTGTAGTTATTTATAATTACAAGAAAACTATCCACCTAGAAACACTACCCGAATCGGGTAGTGTCACGCCTACCCTGAAAGGGAAATGGCTTAATGGTATACAAGATAGTATGTGCACAATAAAGAGTCAACACAAATATATAAATACACTTTTAAAAATTGCTATATTATTTCAAGAATTATTTATTATTATTATTTTTTCAAGAAAAAATATCTTTTCTTCTTTTAACAAAACCATCAGACATAAATTTCGTTACTTTGAAAAGTACTTTGAAAATTAAGATATAAAAAAAATCCCTATGATATTGAGAAAAAGTATAAATATTCGTGATTGTTTCACAACATTCTTCACAGAGAAAAATGTATTCTCGAAAGATCTGAATTGTTGAATAAATAATTTTGGTTTTTCAGGGTCTGTGGTGGATTTTTGGAAATTTATTCATGGGTTTTTTTAAGCTCAAAAAAAACAAATGATGTTACACTACTGACAGAAAATTCGGGTACATTTCCTTTTACCGTGTGCAAATTCATACTCCAATTCACACTCGAGTTCAACTCTTTGCCGAATCTAGAAAAGTGTTCCTAAAAATTCAGAGAAATCATAAAATCAAGAGTAAATCCTACTCTTTGAATCTAAATTAGGAGTACGATTAAATATTATCCCTAATTGCACGGAACGTTCCTGGAATGTTTCACTGGCACCTGAAGGGAACTTACCGTTATTGTTATTTTTAACATCATTTTTGAGTTTTGTGTACCGCATAATGATACTACACTATAATATGATATCAATATTATAAACTGACATCGATTTTTACCTATCTTTTGCGGTTTACACGATATTTATTAATGATAATAACAATAATGGTAAGTTCTCTTTGGCACGTCCCTGGAACGTTCTACAGGGCGGACGTGGCAAGTGTCACGTTTCCTCTTCTCACGCACAGAAAAAGTGCAAGAGAGCTTTTGAAAATAAGGCCAATAAAGTATGTTTATCAGGTTACGCGAGTTTATTTTCTTTTTGTAACCGGCAAAGTTTTTCGAGCACTCATCAAAGCAGAACATTTCAAAAGTTGTAAGTATACAATGTAATGAAATTGTAATGTTATGTTAATTTGTTATTATAAATTTTAGAAATTTTTTTTTTTTTGCAAAAATATGTATTCAAAATTCAAATTTTGAAACTGAAGATATATTTTGTAAAATGCATTATAAATGTAAATCAGATTTTGTATATTGAAGAAGACTTGCATTAAATAAATAATATTCAATTAACATGAACCCTTCATTTTGCTGTCCTCAAATATAGTAGCTACTTAATACATTTCAATCTCGTTAGAATGAGTTCAATATTGTGAAACAGAACCTCTCCAACATAGGATTTTTTACTTCCCTTCAATTTTTTCTTTTTCACGTGAAAAAGGAGAAAAAATATTGCAAAATTAATTTTTAAATGATTGCAAAAGATTATTTATAATAATCTTCAAATGCATTCATTCACATTGTCCAACTGTCAATTTGACAGTTTATTATAGCATGAGTCAGTTTTAACATTATGTTCGATCATGTTTGACTTTTAGTATGTAACATGGAGTCACTCCGCATACATATAAATGCTTCATAATTGATTTTCAAGTTATTACTTTTGTACTTCAGATTTTAAAAAGCGTGATGTATAATTTGAAAATGATTAATTTTAAACGATTTAGTTTCACAAATCTAATTTTATTATCAACGTGTTAGGAATAAATAAACTTTGAAGGTTTACAATGTTTTAAATTCTTCAATTTTGACCGGTGAAAATAACAGCGAATGTTTTTTCTTGCACAGAAATCTCATTTCTTTTAATCATAAAATCTATACAATCACTTTGAATGCCATTTGATACTACATGATATGATATTATATTATTATTATTATACCATTAAGCCATTTCCCTTTCGGGGTAGGCGTGTCTTGCTCGGTTGGAGAATAGTAGTGTGTATATGGGTGTATAGGTATAGAGTAGATAGGTATAAGTTGAATAGGTATATAGGTGTAAGGTATGTAGGTATATAGGTATACGGTAGATAGGTATATAGGTGTTAGGTATAAATATTTTAGATTGATCTGGAATTCTCGTTTTATTTATTTAAATGACACGTTTATTCCGCAACACTGCTCCGACCCAGGTTGCTGATCAATCTCTCTAGCGATCACCCCAAGTGAAGAGCCTGACAAAATTGCTACGTATGGTTCCCCACTTGGGCCCATTAGTATCCAAGGTCATTGTTTCAGGCGTCATTCATTCTATTGTCACTCTGTTTACAAATTATTTGTCGCCACACTTTTCTGTCCTGGCATACTACTCTAGCTTCCTTCACGTCCATGCATTTTTTCATGCAAGCTCTTGTATTTCTATGGATTCTTATTTCTCTACGGATCAATGGCTCATTTACCGATTCTAATCATTCTTTCGGCGGTCTACCTCTGGGCATTCTACCATTTACTTTACCTTTATACACTTGTTTGGTCAGTCGTTCATCTTTCATTCTTTCAAGATGTCCGAACCATCTTAATTGATTTCTTTCCCATATGTCAACTAGTGTCTCTCCTGTACCACATTCTTTGAGGATAGTCTCGTTTCGGACTTTGTCCATCAGTGTTTTCCCGCATATTATGCGCAGAGGTTTCATGCCGATCGCGTTAATTTTACTCCTGTCCTTTTCTTGACAGGTCCATGTCTCGCTACCGTATAGTACAGTCGGTACGAATATAGAATTATGTATGGCCATTTTAGCTTTTTTTGATATGTTTTCATTTGCGAGGATGGACCCTACTCTACCGATAACCTGTTACCCTTATTTATGCACCTATCTAACTCCCCATCTATTTTTCCGTCGCTATTAAATAGACTACCTAGATATACGTACTGGTCAACTTGTTCTAATCTCTCATCATTTATGACAATGTTGCATATTGTTTTCTCACTTTTTCCCTCAAATACCATGATTTTTGTTTTATTTACGTTAATTTTGAGTCCCATGTCCTTCATGCTTGTATTAAGTTTATTCAACATTCTTTGCAAGTCCTCGACTGATTCTGCCATAACAATCTTGTCATCTGCGAAAGCTAACCCACGTAACTTGACTGTTTGGAGATCTACACCTTCTTCGTCGAAGAGTGCAGTTCTTAGACACTTATCCATGAATATGATAAATAGCCACGAGGACATAACGCATCCTTGTTTCACGCCTTGCATAATATCGAACCAGTCACTCAGTTTCCCGTTTGCCCTTACGCTCGCTTTACTACCTGTATATATTGTTTTTATTGCTTGTAGGAGCCCTCCATTTATTCCGTACTCTTTAAGGAATTCCCAAAGTTTACTTCTATTTACCTTGTCAAATGCTTTTTCTAGGTCAATAAATGCACAGAAAACTTTCTTTCCTATTCTCAAGCTTTTTTTTGTGATCTGTCTTAGGCTAAATATCTGATCTGTACATGATCTTCCTGGCATAAATCCACTTTGGACTTCCCATATCTTTTCTTCTGTAATTTCCATTACCCTACGAATAAGTATTTTTGAGTATATTTTACTTACGGTACTTAGAAGGCAGTAATGACTGCAGTTGCTTTTATCTCCCTTTCTTTTGTATATTGGTACGTTAAATCGCTTTTCTCCAATCGTCTGGGACTTCCCCCGTCTCGATACGTAAATTTATCAATTCGCACAACCTGTGAGGTATGTACTCGCCACCGTATTTAAGCATTTCAGCGCTGATACTGTCTACACCAGCAGCCTTACCGTTTTTCAAGTTCTTTATTATGTTTCTGACCTCAGTGACACAGACTTTTTCAATTGGGTTTTCTAATGCATTATGTTCTATGTCGCAGTTTTGTTGTCCTATATCTTCACCTCCTAATAGTTCTTTAAAAGAGTCTTTTAAAGCGTCTACTATCCCGTATATATCATATAGCATTTCACCTTTGCTGTTTCTCATGCTCCCAAACTCTGTATTTTTACTTTCCTTCGACTGTTTATATAATAGTTTCATAATTCCTTCAAAGCTGTTTTGTATTTTCCTCTCTTCTTCTGTTCTGATTTTCTCTTTACTCTCTTTGACTAGTCGTTTAACTCTTCTCTTTTTGTGTCTGTAATCATTTTCAAGTCTATTTCTCTCCTCATCGCTAAGACCTCTAAATCTTTATTGTTTAATAATCCCTTCCAAATTGTCTCATCTATACGTTCGTTTAACC
Source organism: Andricus curvator (assembly GCA_932195095.1). Classification (NCBI taxonomy): domain Eukaryota; kingdom Metazoa; phylum Arthropoda; class Insecta; order Hymenoptera; family Cynipidae; genus Andricus; species Andricus curvator. Next base: position 609,290 of record CAKNYM010052685.1, on the reverse strand, counting down.
TATTTTGAAAATCTATTCGCACTTCCGGTTTCTGTAAATTTTCAATCTTTATTCACGTTTGTTTTGTTTTTGTTGTTCTCTTTCTTCTCCATCCCCGCCCTAAATTTATTTTGGAGACTAAGAGGTAATGATCAGTATTGCATTCGGAACCCCTCATGACTCTTGTATCTTTCACTAGTTCTCTTAGTCTTTCATCCGCAATAACAAAGTCAATTATACTGTGGCTATTTGCTTTACGCCAGGTGTACATGTGGATCATTTTGTGTCTAAACCAAGTATTTGTAATAAATAGGCCCTTTTATAAGCATAAGCTAACTAATTTTTCCCCATTATAATTTTTTCTTGTTGCATCCCCAAATTTACCTAGCACCCTTTCTGTATCTATATCCTGACGTTGGACACCGACCCATCAGTTTATTTCTCCTAGCAGAATTATTCTTTCACCTTGATCGCAAATACTTATTGTATCATTTAAAGTGTCCCAGAAGGCATCTTTGACTTCTCTCGGGTCACTATCAACTGGGGCGTAGCACGCTATGATGAATAATCTTCTGATTCCTACCTTCATTTTAGCCCACAACAATCTGGGAGATACAAAATCATGATCTTTGAGATGTTGTCTTGCTTTTTTATTCATAATTAAACCGACCCCCTGACTACCATGTGATTCACTGTCTACTCCTGACCATATTTCAAAACCGCCTCTCAACACCCCATTTTCTATGTTTCTACTTTCGCAACCCTTTTTCTTCGTCTCAGGTACACATAAAATATCTAGTTTCCTTGCATGCATAGTTGCTCGTAGTTCTCTTACTTTAAGATCATTCACTCCTCTAGCATTCCAAACACCCAGTCTCCATTCATCGCCTGAAACTCGAACTTTACGTTTACCGTGTGCATGCATTTCGTCAATCAAAGTTTCAGTCCATTCCGAGGCTACTTTATTGTTTGTATTATTCATGTTTAGATTGTACACCCAACTATCACCTTTATGAGCGAGATTTGTTTTGTGAGCTGAAATCATGTCCAAGTTAAGTGATTATTCGTCGTACGGTGGAGAGTCTAGTTGTAACGTCAGTCCCACCAATACTTCTTTTACTGGGATAGGGGGGGGGGATGAGGACATATAAAGGAAACCGAGAGTCTCAATTGGTTGGTGATTTGAACTGAGAAGGTTACCAGCCTTCAGCAGCGTTGTATTAGATAGGAGTTAATTTTTATTATCTTGAAAATTTCTTTACTTTCAATTTAAAATTATAATTTTGAAGGCGCAGTTTCATAAAAGTTTAATTTTTGAAACCTTGAAACAAAAGCAGTTGTTTAGTATATGTTTAGAATTTTTTGTATCTATTGAAATCCGTCAAAAATCACTTAAAATCTTTAAAATAATATTTAATCCCTTAAGTAACTCTTGTGCAATTCCTTGGACTGCTGTAAAATCTTCAAAATCTTTTAAATTTCCTTAAAATGTTTAAAAGCTTTGAAAATTTCCTAAAGTAGTTAATATGGCTGGAAATTCTATAAATTCTCTTGAAATCTTTTGAAATTCTTTTAAATCACTGAAAATCTTTCAAATATTTTGAACTCTTTCACAAAAATTGGGTAGAATGGCTTTTGGGGCTGGTCTGCAAGACTTTTATCGGGTTGGTTAGTGAGTCCCAGTCCGCTTCTCAACGCTATTTTTACAAATAAATAATAATATGTCCATTTTTATGGGCCGAAGAAATTTGAAGAAAAGAGGTTCGGCTTTTTCAGCCAAGAAAAAGGAGCCCTAAGTCCGAAAAAGTCTGAGAAAATCGTTTGATGAATTAAACAATTAAAAAGGATTTTATTTTAAATAGTTTAAAAGAAGAGTTCCAATGTTTGTCATGCTTTTTTATCTCATCGCCATCATAAGTGCGATTTTAGGTACTGCGAACGATACCTAAAATAGCACTTTTTAGCATAGGCCGTAACATTTTTACTTAGGGTATTTAGGGTATTTTAGTATCGACTTCTTACCCCACGCACATTACCGAACTCCGTCTCTGGACCCTCTTGGTTTTTTAGATTAGGACTCTATATTAGATAAGGACAAGATATGAGCTGGAAATCAATATCCAGCAAAGAAAGACAAGATGTAATCAATATCCACCCAATAAAGACATGTCATGAGCAGGCTGTTTCCAATATTCAGCCAATGAAGGTAAGATATGAGCAGGATGTAGTCAATATCAATTCAATGAAGACACGATATGAGTACTTTATTGTCCACGAAATAACCCAAGGGAACCAACCCGAACTAACCAACCTGTAGGAACCAACCCAAACGATCGAACACAAATAAACCAACCCGAACGAACCAAACCAAACGAACCAACTCAATCAATCAACCGAAACGAACCAAGCCGAACAAACGAGCCCAAACGAACAAAACAAAACGAACCAACCCAAAGGAATTAAACGAAAGCGAGCATGCCCATTTACCCAAATAAGTTAACACAGATGGACTAATCCAAAGAAACCAACCCGAACCATCAAACCCATACAACCCCCGCAAACCAACCAAACAACCTAAACAAACTAACCCAAACAAACCAACACAAATCAACCCACCCAAAACAACGAACCCGAACCAATCAACCCAATCCGACCAACCCTAAACCCGCAATTGTGAGAGGCAAGGGGACATACAAAAATCAAGCACCCCGTAATTGTGAAAGGCCCTACAATTGTGAGAGGCAAGGGGACTCACAAAAAACAAGCAACTAGCAATTGTGAGAGGCGACGAGGTTCACGAAAAACAAGCACCCCGGAATTTCATACAAATCGGACGAAGTCTTGACTTATGGCCATTTTTTGTAGCTTCTATCCCAATATGCATTGGCAACAAACATCTTGTATCTTGCCGCTATTCGCTGGATGTTGACTACATCCTGCTCATACCTTGCCTTCATTGACTGAATATTGGAAACAGCCTGCTCATGCCGTGCCTTTATTCGCTAGATATTGACAACATTTTTCCTTCCTTTGCTCGATATGATTTCCTGCTCATATCATGTCCTTATTGGCCGAATATCAACAACAAATGAGAAGTTCACCGTGAATGTCCTTGAAGAATGATCTGTGTCCTAAGGTCATGACTTACTTAGAATTGCAATAACTTTTGTATGGAATATTTCTTTCTCTGATCTCCTGTTTTAAGATATGAGCATAGGTTTATTAAAATGGTTCGAAGTTCAATACTTCCTAGCTCGAAAACTGTTCATTTTCGAACTTTGATGACTGTTGACTTTTTCAATCGAGATGATGGGAACTACAATTTTGCAAAGTTTGATCAAAATCGACTGGGATACATTTCATGTACATTTTGTGCCTGGTCCTTCGACAACAGTGAAATGCACGCTGTTCAAATTTACTACGTGTCTGAGTATGTCCCATCCAGGGCCGAAGCTATACATTAGGCCGCCCATGTGCAAAAAAAATACTTTCGCCCCCCTGCCCCTTTTCTTTAAAAAAAAGAAGGAAAAAAGACATTTTCTACATACGTATGCTCTATTTTTATTGAAACATTATTAATATCTTTTACATTATTAATAATTAATGTCTCAGACTTAAGGCTCAATGTCTCAGGCTTTCTTCTCAAAGAAATTTGCTCGCCTTGCTTTAATCTGGGCCAATTCTTCTACCAGTTCAGACACATCCAATAAATTCGTAATCACTCGCTCAATTGATATCATAGTTCGCAAGTGGTTTTCCATTATTTTCAATGTTAGAAAGGATCGCTCCGCGCTTGCGATAGATACAGGCAAAGTGTTTAAAATTCGGTATGTTATGAACGTGTTTGGAAACACGGGATGCAAGTTTTCTTTTGGTATGAACGTCAAAATTTCATTTGCACTCATGTTTTGCTTGAGGTAAGTTCTTAACGCAATAAGTTCATCATACAAATCCACACCTACTATATCTGAGCGATTTTCGTCTTCGTTTGTAATATTTCTCACTTATCCATCTTTATAAGGGTAGTTCTGTTAAATACAAAACCGAAAATTCATAGAGGCTTGGGAGCGTGTCTCGGATTTTTGACTTTCAAACATTTATATCGCACGAGTAAATATTTTGTATGAATACTCAGCAATTACATAATATTTAGTCGCACTCTTGATTTAGATTTAGAGAGTTCGATTTTTTCCTTATTTCATGTTTTTTCCTTCTTTTATGATTTTTCCCAATTTTAAGGATTTGCTAAAAAAAACCTTTAACTTTGAAGCTCAATATTTGTTGACTCGTTCATTAAAATAATTTCGATGCGAAATTCTATAATCTTTCAAATGACTATTCTTACAAAGTCGTAGATTCAATCTCTGCACAGATATTCGTCTTTGAAGTGAAGTATGAATTTTCAAACGATGAGGAAATGTATCCACTCTTTCTGTCGGTAATGTATGTATTCATTTTTCAGTTGAATTTGTCATTATATTTTACGATTGGTTTGCCACTATAAACGGCTGTGTTTAAACAATGCTTTTTAAGTTTTTCGTAGAATTAAAAAAATGACCTGGCCAAACTTTTTATGTAAATTTGTTGGTACTAATCTGCAATTTAATTTAAGGAGTATTTTTTGAGTGATAGGGGTTGTTTTCAAAATTTGTACATTCTCATCATAATGAGAAGGTATTGGTTTTATGTACAATTTGACTTAGTCGCTTTTCATCAAATCTCCACGTTTTGACACCCCCTGAGACAGAAAAGACGATTTTTACAAAGGTGTCTCTCTGTCTGTGGTCTGTAGGCACGATAACTTTCGAAAAAATGATCAGATTGGATTGTGATTTGGCACACTTTTTCAAGGCCTAAAAAAAAGAACAAGTTCGTTAACCAGCTATTTTGCATCAAAATTCAAAAAGTTAGAGCATTTTGAAAAATTTTTTGAGACCACTTATTTCAAGATTTAAAAATTCTATGTACGGCTATTCATATTAATCGGAAACTCGAACAATTTATCATTATGACATTTTTTGATAAAAATAAAATTATCAGAGTTATAGCATTTTCAATATCCAAAAAAACAAACGAAAATGAACATTTTAAGCGGAAAAACACACGATATGAAAAAAAGTCAAGAAAATAAAAATGCTGCTTTTTGAAAGTCCAAAAAACAAAAATTCGAAATTTGATCGCACAATTAATAATGAAAAATGAAAAATTACATTTTGCGGTCAAACTATGCAAGATACAAAAAGAGATAAGAAGACAAAAATTGTGTACCCAAAAAAGATCTACAAATTTGTGACTAATCACTTTTTAATAGGACGCTCATTTGTTCTTTTATTCGTAAAAAATAACATTAAAAATTAAAAAATTTAATTTTTGGACAAACGACACAAGCTATGGAAAAAAATGAATAGGTAGGTAAATGAATAGTAGATTTTTTTTAATCGTGAAAAATAAGAATAAAAGTAAAAAAATTGAATTTTTGGAAAAACGACACGAGTTGCAATAAAATGCATAATAACAACCTTTTTTGTGTAGGATGTGCACTTTTTTTTAATTAAAAGAACAAGACAATGAAAATACGTATGTTTCAATACCAATACATATTATGAATTGTGATAATAAAAATTTATTGAAATGACAGATATTTCAGGGTAGCTAAGAATAAAAATTAGTGCAAAATAAAGAACAAATATTGAAGTAATCATAAAAAATAAAATTTATACAATATTTTGCAATATCTGAATAAGCAATACCAACTTGAGTACAGAAATAAATAAATATATATATATATATATATATATATATAAACATTTGATATAATAGTGTTGAACATAATGTAGAAAAGTTCGCATTTTGAACAAAATCTAGTGCAAAGCACGCGATACGTGATGAGAATGTGTTCGTTAAAGCCGAAGGAGCTTTAACAAAAGAGACTTCACAATCCAGCGCGAGAACCAACTGTTGCGCGCCATAGGCGCGCTCAAACTTGCGAGCGAAAAGAGCCGCGCCTTTAATTATATGGCATGTTTAATTTTACAACGTTTGCACAATTTTTATGAAGGGTAAGTAGTTTTCCATTTTTTATCTTTTACATTATGTATTCTATTAGAGAGTTTTATTTTTAACATTTAGATATATGGTTTTCATGAAAAATGTCTCTTCTGTAGACGAAATTCCAAGCATGAAAATGTGTTAGCTGTTATAAGATATCCCTTTTTTGTACTGAGCTTTCTCAAAGGACAACACTTTCCTCTAATTCTTCCAAGGTGCTATGTAGTGCCACATCGCTAGCTTATGGTGCAATTTATCATGCAAATAAAAAAAGATGTCAATTAGTGAAAAATTCAAGACCAACTTTATACTGATATTCCAGCGCCTCAAGATGTGTATCTTTCCTATCATCGTGCCGTGTATCCTATCCTATAAAACTATCTCTAATTTGCCATACTTCTGAACCAAAAACTTCTATTTTAAAATTCAATAATTTATTACTCTGAAGTTTTAGCATTTCCAAAGGTAAATCATGTAACAGTGTTCTAATCATTCTTTCTGGAAACAGACCAAAAAATTTACTTCTAATTATCATTAAACGTCCACATGTAAAAACTACCCAATTTTGAAAAGCCTCTCGTGTAAAGTTGGCAATATCGAAGATAGCACCCTAGTTCTAGCTTCTCGATTACTATTATACAGTCAATTATGCATTATTTGTATTCAAATTCTGAAGAAAACCAAAATTTATCTCCAGCTCCTTTCCCCCTCTCTAATCTGCTTTTAACACTCGCACTTCCCTATTTTCTACCATAATGCATTCTCCCTACCGCGGGATGACACCGGGAGGGGGTACTATTCCAGAAAATGGCACTCGCTCCCGGCAAAATCGCGGTAACTTTTCAGCTGTACCACTTCTCACAACCGTGAGATAGGTGGTTACAGTCTGCGACGGACTCAATACGACAATCTGGCAACAGTTTCGTGTACCCTGAGGACACAGAACGACTAAAGGATGACCGCTTCCTGCATTTTTCCCGCAAGTGTATCAGCTATATATATTCAAGTTTGAAATGCAGTGTACAGAATAGGATGCCAATAAAATATCTACAAAATGAGATTGCATTTTATAGAAAATAATCTGATCAAAATGGTGTGATTAACATAGATTAAAAGATCGTTTATTTTCATTTAGAAAATAATGAACAGAATATTTAATAACCATATATGAAACATAAATTTCATAATGTTTTAAGCTTTTCGTATTACTTCCATTCGTTCTTTTTGTCGCTATTTTCTTTCCACAATGTCAAGTTGATCGAGGGAATATCCTTACATGGCTTCAGTGGATTCCTGCATAGAAATATTGTAAATAAGATTTTTTTACATTCATAATTAAATGTAGACTACAATAACTAAAAAATCTTACTCTTCAGAAATTTGCTCGAATCCTTTGAGCTGAATTGATTGGATATCGTTACCATTGTCACACAACAATCTAGAGATGCTTGCCTTACGAATTTCTTTCAACTGTTCTAAAAAAGCGGAAATTTCGAATTTAGATAGTCCTGAAAGTGTCAAAATTGAAATACATTACAAGGAATTATTCAGATATAAAAAAAATCTGCATTCACCGAGAGTAAAAGCTGCTCCGTTATTTTCATTTTCAAACCAAAAGCGATCACCTATTCTTGATTTCAAAAACTGGCGAGTTAAAAGGCAGTGATAAGTTGATCCAATCAAGGTGCCTGGCATATTATTTTCTAGCATGGCTCCTACTGCTAAATCTACATCATCTGGAGTCTCGTATAATTTTGACAATATCTCAACATTCTAAAAAGATAAATTTGAAATAGATTTCGAGAATATATATAGGATAATTTTATTTTTAATGATTGTAAAATTGACTTGCCTCGGGAGAAATTAGATCTAAAAAGTCATCCCATGTTGAGACATTCCGTAATCCACAGAAACAAAGATACATGATGTAATTTGGAATACCATGGTCTCGACCTCTCTGAATATCAAAGGCTCGAAGATCATTTCCAACTTTGTTTTGTCTTTTAGCCAAAAAAAGAGTTATCTGAAAGAAATTGATAATACTATAGATTATATATCATGTTTAGTTCCTTGGAAATAAATGAGTTGACAAAATATTTGTTCTTCAGAGTCACCTCCTTGGTGTGGAATTTATCAGATGCTTCTTGAGCCTGAGTAAATAATCCTCTAGCAAGATCATCATAGCTTTTCTCGACGATAGTCGGATTTTGGAAGTGGTCACTTAATCTTACGCTAGAAGAAGCAGACTTTCGTGCCTCGTTTATCAATCTGAAAAATGCAAGTATAATATTCCATAAAATTCTATCCTATTCTATCCTCTTTGATCGAGGTTTAGCCTATCCCCCAATGGGAAATTACAGACTTTGGCCGATGCTTACAACTGGCGCAGTAGCATGCCGAGAGCAATGTTCCAGAACTTGGCTAGCCAATCCTGGCGTAGTACGTGTATTGACACTGGATCTGCACTGTGCCTAATCGAAGTTCCAATATCGGCAGATCATTATCGACCCAGCAAACCACTGTCTCACGGATATGCGCCGGATCTCGGCAGGGTACTGGTACGATACTGGCGTAGTACAGTCTACATGAAACGACAATCCATTATCTCACGGTCTTGTGCCGGACCGAGACTGAGTAATGGCACGATACTGGTGTCGTACAAATTTTAACAAATGGTGAACTGTTGTTTCAATGTTTTTTGCTGCATCTCAGCGGAGTACTGGCATGATACTGATGTAGTGCAAACAATCAGCAACGGCAAACTATTGTCCCACGATTTTGTCCCGGGCCTGGGCGGAGTAATGGCACGATACTGATGTCGTACAAATTTTAACATATGGCGCACTGTTGTCCCATGTCTT
>CAKNYM010052685.1:568596-592601 GCA_932195095.1 Andricus curvator | reverse complement strand
TTTGGATAAGTTACCATATTTACCTGTAAAATTACCATAAATGACCGAAAATTTCTATAAATTTCCGAAAAAATTTTTAATGAATTTTGGATAAGTTACCATATTTACCTGTAAAATTACAATTAATGACCGAAAATTTTCATAAATTTCCGGAAATTTATGGAAATTTTAAAAAATGAATTTTGGCTAAATTACTAAATTAATTATGGGTGTGGTGAGCCCAAACTTCTAGTTATTTATAACTATAAGAAAACTATCCACCTAGAAACACTACCCGAATCGGGTAGTGTCACGCCTACCCTGAAACGGAAATGGCTTAATGGTATACCATATTTACCTGTAAAATTACCCTTGATGACCGAAAATTTTCATAAATTTCCGGAAATTTATGAAAATTTTTTAAAATGAATTTTGGGTAATCTATGGCAAGTTACCATATTTACCTGGAAAATTACCATTAATGACCGAAAATTTTCATAAATTTCCGGAAATTTATGGAAATTTTTTTAACTGAATTTTGGGTAATTTATGGTAAGTTACCATATTTACCTGTAAAATTACCATGAATGACCGAAATTTTTCATAAATTTCCGGTAATTTAGGGAAATTTTTCAAAATGAATTTTGGATAACTTGTGGTAAGTTACCATATGTGCCTGTAAAATTACCATGAATGTCCGAAATTTTTCATAAATTTCCGGTAATTTTTGGAAATTTTTCAAAATGAATTTTGGATAATTTATGGAAAGTTACAAATCACCTCTAAAATTACCATAAATTACGTTAACATTAATTTCATGCTTCATTATACAAAATCTATTATGGACTGAAATCATGACTGTATTTCGAGAAAGGTCTGAAATCATACATTTGTTATAAAAAATATCGTATGCGCCAAGGGGGAGAGGCACTTTTTCAACTCGTGTACCTTTTCAGTACTCGTCTCCGGCTCGCGCTACGCGCTCGCCTACGACTTGTACTGAATTTTTTTCTTTGTTTTAGAATACTCAGAGAACCTTCCACAATAATAGAAAAGAACAAGTCAATTATCTCCTGAAACTTTTTTATGGACAAACAGTAAATTACATATATAATATATATACATATATAGTAAAATACATATATGAAGTTTCATGCCTTCTTAACAATTTGAGCCATTTTAAGTATATCGAACCGGCTATAAAGCCATGGGATTTTTTCATTTTATGTCACAATAAGTTCACTTATTTTCTTCATAAAAATATGAAGATTATATTATTATGTTTTTAATTTATGTTTCTTGTTCTTCTTATAAAATATTTGGAGAAATATTGTGAAAAAATGGAGGTTTGTTTTGCGTAAACTGTTGTTAATATGAGGTTACGTTTTGTCATTTAGACAGAAATATTTGTCAAAGACGTTTTTGACATTTCTTTGGAAGTGGATCGTTTTTTAAAGGTAGAATGTTTACGTCCTTAATGCAAAAATACCGTTTATTTTTTTTTCTAAGAATTCAAATATGTATCAATATGTATTCAGCTTATGTATTTTACAAATTAAACTTACTTTAATTGAAACAAATTTTTTCAGTCCGATAAAATGCCTCACCATGTCTGAAAGCAAAGCTAGCAATCGCGAAGGCCGCTAGTGCAGTAGAAATACGGGTAGTCTGTACTGTACATCATTATCATTTCTGCCTCATGCCAGTACATCGCCAATACTGGTGCCCAATACTCTTCTGGTTTCTTCGACAGTATTCATTTGCCGTGCTGGGCTAATACTTACTTCCTGTACTTCACTAGTACTTATACCCAAGACTGCCCCAGTACTGAATCACAGTACTTATAGTAATTAATGCCTCAATACTGATGCCCAGTACAGTATTTTAGTACAGCCCCGAAGTTGGCAATCAGTACTGAACAGCGTTATGATCCCACAATCACGTCACATCGACGCCACTATTGGGCTACCAGCATCAGGCCAGTGCTGTCGAACTCTGGCCAGTACTGACCCAATGCTGCTCCAGTTGGAAATTTCCCATTGGGGCGCCTCACTCCAATTCTATCCCGTTTTCAATTATGTTTTACTCTATTTCTCTTTTCAATAATTATATCATATTCTATTGAGCACTGTGATTTTATCCCATTCTTCCTCCTGCACTGTAAAAACTAGAAAGCTCTTTTTTACGGTATCACTTTTTGCGTGTCCTCTTTTTGAATAGGATAACTTCATGCTGTTATTTTCAATGTAAAATAAATGAATCTGGGTTCCCACCAGTAGTCCCATTTTAATACCACTCGAGACTGTTTTTTCTGAGTCTTATTTCAATACCTGATATTAGGCCTAAAATAATACTTTCTTTTTACAGTGTGGAAATTCTTTGCTTTTTTATACCATTTTCCTACTCTTCATTGTTTCCCTATTTGTAACAGAATTTTTTTCCAGCTTAAGATTAGTGAAACTAGTATACATACTGAAGATTTCCAGCAATTGTTGTGTGGAGGGAGCGAAAAGCTGCAGTTGCAAATTCATTCGAAAGACTAGGATCTACTGAAGGATCATAATCGTTTACATAGTTCTCAGTTATATAAATGAGCTTGTTACGAATACAATTCTCGAGACCTGGAAAAATATATCAGTAAATTGTTTCATAAAAACCATTAATCCTAAATTAATATATTAGATTATCATTTAGGAGAATTGAGTAGTTTCACAATTTTATGTATGTATAATCGAATCACTACTAACACTTTTGTATGCGCTAATAGGTCCCCAAGGCACCTAATTCAATTATTTTCCGAGTAAAAATCCTTCGACTTGAGTTCGACTTATTAATGTCTGACTGCGTCTCAAAACTGAGATGAGACATCCGATAATGTCTCACTTTTATGGTCTTAATAGGTTGATCCCAAGTTGGATTAAACTTGTCTCAAGACGAACCTTTTTGGACTCAGAAATCAGACTGTAAACAGATGCGAAGGATTCAAATTGATGAATGAAAATTTGTTAATTATTAAATTAGTAATTTTTATTTTGAAAATTCAGAATCTTTGGGTCTGAACGACTTTAAGCCTGATAAATTTTCTTTGAAAAAATTAAAATCGTAATTTTCTATAAGGATCTCCGAAGCCGTTAGAAATACGTGAAAATAGACAACATTTTCAGTATCGTCGTCAAACAAGTATAATACAAATGAAAATCTATAAATCAATTGATTCAATATATATTGTGTAAAAATATAAAAAATTGCTTAATTATTAACAAAGATTAGCTTATGACAGTCAGAATGACCCTTTTTGTCACGGCAGGTATATAGTCGAAGTTATAATCCGCTCGTCTTGGAGTCATAAAAATTCGACACAATATATAAATATATGTCTTCAAGCCATAGAAACTTGTCTCCAAGGCATAAATTGAAATCTGGCTCCATCTCAAAAATGAGACATGGTAAAGTCAAACCTTTCGAATTCAGCAGTTCTTGATTGGGGGCAATTCAAATCGAAACCAAGTCAAAGCTTTTTTATTCGGAATATCAGCAAAAAATGTATGAAGTTATTTTTATTATCTCTGATCAAAACTAAAGATTTTAAGTTTTTTACGTTTCACATTTTTTCTCAGGGCGAACCGTTTGTAAATGATAGCATTACAATTAAATAAATTTGTAACAAAAGTGACATACTTGCACGAATTGTTGTTAAAAAAGGCTATTCTTAACAGAAAATCGTCTGGAATTTTCATTTGTTAAGAAAAAATCTTCAGCCGACCAGTGCCATAATTTGTACTAAAACTGTAGTAAAACCTATACATACAATTAATAACATAGTTTATTGTTCATAAACTCTTTTGCTTCATTGCTAATGACAATTGTTATGAATAGAAACCTTCAATTAATAACATCGATTTGAAAATAATTTTTTTTGTTAATTTTTGGCACAAAATAAAATTTTTTACTTTCCTGATATTTTCATGTACGGCAAGTCATTATTTATTAACAGCCTTATAAATAATATATTTTTTATAATTCTACGTTGTTAGCTCAAAAGTGAGCCAGTCGAAATGGTAAAAATCCTATATAATGAATCTCCCCCAGAGAAAATCTCGAACTATCTCGAAAACCTGTCATGCTTATACCCCCAAATGTTATTTGCACTCTACAAGAAATATCTAAAGGATATATATGTATCGAATGTAACGTGTTGCGATACATGTTTGATTTTTATTGCGAAAGCAGAGCTCGCAAATACGTTAATTTACTACCTTATCGACCAGCGCCAACATTTTGAAAGTAGATTATAATAGACTATATCGAAATATTTTAAAAACGTTTTATAATAATGGGATAAAATATAATTAGAAAATTAAATTTTAATATTTAGGAACGTTAAAGGAAAGTAAAAACTCTTGAGAAATTCACTAGATCTCTTTTTCAAGCTTTCAAAATTCCAGAGATAAAGATTCAATTTACCGAAACGAACCGTAGAAATTTACGATATTCGGGCAAGTCACGTCCAGCGTATGAACAAACATCAGCAAGTTGTAATCAAGAGAAATTCGAAACAGACCACCCTCAATTTTAAAACTTCCCGACTTTCCCATGTAATAAAAATGACAAGAAATCTATTCTTCAACTCAAAATTGCTCCCTGGTTCTTTTCAGAGTTTGGTTCTTTCTATTTTAAGGTATTATAAAAGGTTGTAAGGAATTCTTAATTGATTTCAGTAATATATTTAATTTCTGTGAATTTTGAATATTTTTAAAAATTCCAAGGCATTTTCAAGATCTTTAAAAAGTTTCAAGTGATCTTAAAAGATTCCAAGGAATTTTTTATTTATTTCAATAGTTTGAAGGAATTCTAAAGGATTGGGAATATTTTACGGTATTTAAAAAGAATCCAATGCACTTTTAAGAGATTTTAGGAATTTAAAGGAGTTTTCAAAGATTTCAATGATTTTAAGGAATTTGACAAAATTTGCATGCGGTTGTAAACAATTTCTTCGAGTTTCGGAAGGTACTGAACGATTTTACAGAACCTATAAGGTTTTAAGATGATTTGAAAGATTCGAAGTGATTTTATAAGATTTCCGAGGATTTCCATGATTTTATGGGATTTTAAAAGCTCTTAAGGTATTTGAATTCCAGGATTTCAGGAAATATCCAGATAGCATAACAGTGGAGTGGAGACTCCAATTCAGCACTGTCAGGAGAACAAGATTCCTCTACTGATGGGCTGTGATGCGAACTCCCACCATGCAGTGAGGGAGAGCACTAACATCAACGGCAGAGGAAAAGATTTAATTCAATATCTAGCGGGAACTGAGCTGGTGATTCTAAATCGGGGTGATACTCCCACATTCCAGATTGAAAACATGAGGGAGGTTCCTAATTTGACTTTATGCTCGGAAGCACTGAGAAACAAGATAGAGGGCTGTAGAGCCTCCGATGAGCAGTCTCTCTCGGACCACAAATATATCTTGTACTGGTTAGCCCTGGGAAAACATGCGGTTTCAAAGATCAGAAACCCCATGAATACACTTTGGGACTCATATGAAGAAGAACTAAAAGGCAGACTTGTGTAATTCACAACAAGTTACCGTGCCATATATGAGTGAGAGCACGCCGCAGATTTTCTGCGAAGGGCTCTGACTACGTCATATGAGAATAATTGCCCTACAAGTACAATTAAGTCTAGAAAAGGAGCAAAATGATGGAACACCCACCTGGAGAAACTCCGTAAAAAAACTAAAGCGCTGTGCAATAGGGCAAACAGAACTAAGTTGCCTTCAGACTGGGACATCTATAAGACGGCCCAGCAGGAATATAATAAAAATATCAGAATTGATAAACAGGATGATTGGAGGGGCTTCTGCGAGGAATCAAAGAACATTTCGGAAACAGCGAGGCTCCACAAGATCCTGGCGAAAAATCCGGAAACTCGCCTCGGGCTCATTAGTCTCGATGATGGTGAGTTTGCGGAAGACGTAGACGCAACGCTGAACCACCTGATGGAAATCCACTTACCCGGTTTTCAGCGAACTCAAACCGACCGAGAGCTGAAAGGTTGGGGCGAAGAGAAGAAGAAGGCCGACTGAAATTTCGCCGCTAAGGTCGTTGATGTCGAAAAGGTGGAATGGGCCGTTGGGTCCTTCTGCCCCTTTAAATCACCAGGAACGGGTGGCGTCTATCCACTGCTCTTACGAAAGCGCATGAATTTCGTCGTTCCCCTACTCACGAAACTATTTAGGGCAAGCATTGCCCTAAAACACGTGCCATCGGCATGGATGGGTAGGAGAGTGGCCTTCATTCCCAAACCTGGAAAGGAGGGATACACTGCTGCTTAAGATTTCCGGCCAAGCAGTTTGACGTCCTTCATCATGAAGACGCTAGAGAGGCTGGCCGAGAGATATATCAGGGATGAGGTGCTTGTAGCTTCTCCACTGCTTTCAGGCAGGCTGCACGGTAGAAACTGCGCTCCATGCTGTCGTGGAAAAATCGAAGCAGCAGCTGGAACACGGATATGTTGTGGGAACATTTTTGGATATACAGGGTGCCTTCAGCAATACCCCTCCAGAAGTGATCTGTCGAGAGGCTTCAAGATGTGGCGTGCCAGTCCAGCTAGTAACCATAATAGGAAGCATGCTACTCCCGAGGCGACTCGAAGCCAGATAGGGCGAAAGCCTAGCCAGGAGAATGGTGCCGCGGTGATGCCCACAGGGGGTGTCCTGTCACCCGTTCTATGGATTATTGTAGTGGGCGGTCTCCTTCGTAGGCTAAATGAGGAAGGGTATTACACCCAGGGGTATGCGGATGATATCGTTATCCTAGTCAGGGGAGCTCATCCGGAGACGTTGATGGGTGTTCCAAGGTCGGCGCTGTGCATCGTAGAACTCTGTTGCGATAGCTCAGGGCTCTCGATAATTCAGAAAAAGACCAGTCTGGTCATTTTCACGACCTCAGACTCGGTTAAATATCTGGGGGTAATCCTAGATAGCCAAATGAACTGGGCGAAGCATCTTGAAACCCAGTGCAAGAAGTTAGTCAAGACATTTTGGATGTGCAGAAGAGCCTTTGGTTTGACGTGGGGTCTAGGGCCTAAAATGCTTGCGTGGCTCTACTCCGCTATCCTTAAACCAAGGCTTCTATACGCGGCCGTTGTCTGGTGGCCACGCATGAAACTCAAAACGATGCAAGACAGGCTGCGAAGATTGCCAGCACTAGCGTTTAGGGGTGTTACAAGAGCAATGAGAACTACGCCCACAGCGGCGATAAATTCATGCTCTGTGAGGAACCCCTACATTTTGCGATAACTGCCAGGGCGGCTCACGCGATGGAATGCCTGGCAATATTAAATAGATGGACTTGGGGGACTAGACACACTAGGTTCCCAAGTGACACCAGCACACTGTAAATTCTAGAAATAAGGCAAGATAAAATCATAAAACGCTTCAACTTTACCAAGACCTTCCTCGTCTGCGTGTCAAGCAGGGATATATGGAAAGTAAATGGTAACCCCTTCCTTCAAGGGGAAATCTGGTACACAGATGGCTCCACAGGAGTAGGAGGGTCAACAGCAGGAATCTATGACAGTGCGGGAAGGAGTTGAATAGGGATCCCGCTTGGGCGGTATGCCACCGTTTTTCGGGCGATGGTCCTTGTCGTCCTTCGCTGTGCTCAGACATTAACTGCAGTTGGGAAACCAGACATAACATCGGAGCTGGTTTGGGAATGCAAAAAAGCATTCAACCATTTTGCAGAAAAGAACGTGGCTTTCATATGGGTTCCTGGTCACACAAGGATCAAGGGCAACGAAAAAGCGGACCAGTTTGCAAACGGCGGAACAGCAAGTTAATACTTAGGACCGGAACCGGTGCTGGGACTAGCATCTTGCTGCATCGGGATGGCCATCAAGAGCTGGATCCGGACGAAGCACCGAGAATACTGGGAACAAAGCCTGGGTTGCCGATAGGCGAAAACCATCCTGGGCGATACGTACAGGATGGACAGAGCAAGATGCTTACAAGGCGAAACCACCTGAATTATCACATCTACGATTTTTACAGATTTTCATTAATCCTCCTTCTTCCTTTTTTGGCATAGAATAAATTTTATTGTTGAGAAAAAATAAATCTTGAAGGATTTTATACATACATTCGCAAAAATCTCGAAAATAACATGAGATAGGAAAAAGTTGCAAGAGACATTGTTCTAGAACTTTCGTCTTTCAGGTAAATACTCTCTTCTCTCCAATGCGTGAGCACAGGGCAGACTATCGTCGAATATACTGCTTACACTGTTGTTCGGAAATTTACGAAACATTTCAGACGCAAAAGTAATGGAGGTTTTCAAATGTCTGTTACAGAATCGGGATTACGATCAAATTTTCGTTCTATAAATTTTACGTAAAATTACGAATTTTTGGAGCAAATTACGAAACTACTTCGTGAAATTACGTAAAAACTTAGTATGACTTGGATCCTTTCGGTACCATTCGGAAGGACGCCGCCGTGCCGTTTTCGCTTAAGTCGTAATACCGTGATCCCAACTTTCGCATGTAATAGACTGCCACTGCCCAGCAAAGAAGTGTTCACCTGCGGCAGGATAAACTTCCGTTAAGGGTGGACCTCCGATTTTCTTCGGGCTCCGTATACTTATGTATTTTGACACGCTGATTACGAAAATGACAGTGAAAATTGGCGACTAGTCGATTTTCACGGTGAAAACATGAAAAAACCATAAAAATAATGGTTTTTTGCATTTATCTTAGTAATTATTCAAAATTCCAAAAAATGTTTCGAATAAAAATTGTACATCTCATTGGAACACACATTTTATGTTTCTAGCATTTTTTTATAGGAATGATGGTTTCCCAGAAAATCAGTAGTAAATCGATTTTCATGTTGAAAAACCATAAAAACCATAAAAATCATTGTTTTTTTGGATCACAGGGGTGCCTTTCCACCCTCCACGAAGCGCTGGAAAACGTGTAGGGGTGCAATCTTATATTTCGATGAGATCTACAACTTTTATTGGAAACATTTTTTTGTATTTTGCATATCAGCTGAGATAAACCCAAAAAACCATGATTTTTGTGGGTTATTTATGGTTTTCACCATGAAAACCAAATTTGCGCCAATTTTCACTATCATATTCGTAATCAGCGCATCAAAATACATAAGTATACGGAGCCCGAAGAAAATCGGAGGTCCACCTTTTTCGGAAGTTCACCCCTTTTTCTACTTGGCACATGCTTTGCATCCTTTGCATGTTGTGACGGGTGGGAGGTTATGTTTCATCTATAATTTCGTTCCTTTATTCCTTTCGCGTTACTTACCTATGATATTAAAGGCCTTTTCATAAATCGCTTGCCGGCAGTGACAAGCAGCCTGTCTGCGGAAAGTCCACACATTTATAATAATAATAAATGATACTAATACATTTTTTCGGTTAATTATAATTTTAATACATATACAATATATATGAATTGAAATTATAATTAAACGAAAAAAAATTTATCACCCTTGGAATTTTACGTCACAGTTACTGAAAATTATGAAAAAATTTCGGATTTTTACGAAACATGTACATAACTGAAAGCCGATTCCGTTAGCGCTACTGAAAATTACGAACCGTTGCGTAATTTTTCGAAACATATAACTGCAAAAAACTTCCGCAACATGTTTCGTAAAATTCCCAAAGAAATTTCTAACAGTGTACATTAGGACAAATCTGTATCGAAAGAAGATGAAAATTTTGACCAGAACCATGAAAAGAAGATCAATACAGCGTTTTATTCCTCTTAAAATAATATACTCAAGTAGAAAATGATTATCTGGTCTTGCAGAAAATTTCTTTGGTAATAAGTAATGAAATTGATTTAAAAAATTTCTGAAAAAAACTCACCAGAATTTCAAAAAAATAACCAAGATATTCGCATTCACGGGACTTTTCCTTACTTCTAAAAAAAAGGTGACTCGGGGACCTCTTAGTGCATACAAAACTGTTAGTGACGACTGGAAGTAAATTTTATATAGCTAATTTTTGAATCTCACCTAAAATTATAGGCGACCACTCGTAATATGAAATAAACTGAAAGAGAGCAATAAGAATTGTTCTTGTTTCTTGGTAAATCTTCTCGTCCGTCCAATGAGAATTGAGTTTGACCATGGCTGTAGCAACTCGATTGTGTTCTCTGAGCAGAATAATCTGCAGAATTGTCAATTCTGGATTCTGATTTACTCTTTCGTCACCTGGAATGATATTTCATCTATTGGCTAATTTTATAATTTGTCACTGTAAGTAAGTAAGTATACTATTAAGCCATTTCCCTTTCAGGGTAGGCGTGATGTAATGTAATGTAATGTAATGTAATGTACTGTAATGTCTATAATATCTTCTATTGAAAATTCCTTATTGATTGTTAAGGGCCAATGAGGTGAAAGGAATATGCAGTGGAGTAGTGATACCTGACGACCATTTCAACCGAAGTCGAGATTTTCTCAAAACATTATTAAATGAAATTAAAATGTGATGGAGATCAACAATCTGTAGTCTCGAGAAAAAGACGAGGCGATAATCTTGTTTGACTAAAGTTTCGCCTCGTTGTGATAAGTATCGTATTAGAAGTTTTAATTTCATCTGACGATACTTAAAAAAAATTAAGTGACTATAGTGAAGGAAGTCAAAAAAATGAAAGGGGCCGTCCATAAATCTCGTGACGCTAGAAGGTGGGGGACTTGAGGGACCGTCACGATTTGTCACGCCAGAGGGAAGAGGGTTTTTCCAAACGTCACGTGACAAAGTAAATCTAATGAAATTGCTTATTCGTTTTATTTTTCGTCAGTGTTTCATATCAAGTACGATTTTTTTTTTCCTAAAAAATGTTTTTCATTTGAATATTATCAATAATAATAATCAATAAGTTAGTGTTCGTAGCATGAAGTTGTTTCTGTTCGCAGCATGAGGTTGGTTCGCAGAGATGCTTTTGTTTTTTTTACTTCAGTTTTTTTTAATTCGTTCGTTTTATTTTATTTAAAGCATTTAAAGTTCAGTCATACATAAGTGTAATAGGAAAGAATGTTTTTTATGTACTTAAATACTTGGAATATATTTAATAAACAAAAAAAAAATACTTGGAATGTACTAAAATACTTCTAATATTAGTTTCAGTAATAATAACATTCTTAAAATCTATTACAATTGCAATTTTTTAACTTCAAGCATGAGTGAAGTCTTCATCCTTCTTAGTTTATCATATAAAAAAGTCAAAATGATTTCAAATTTTATAAAAGTTTAATGACTTTCCCCTTTTTAAATCTTTCAAAACAGTGAATTGAAAAAAATTATCTTGTTGTTCAGCTTTCAGCTTTAAACTTTCAACATCATATTATTCTAAACTGGAATCATTTGAAGTTAAATAATATTGAATTGAAATCATTTATCGAAACCTTCAAAATGGTTTGGTTTCATTTTTAAGTCTTTCAAAATTCTATCGTTTGAAAATAATTACATTTTATAGTTGAAAAACAAATTAAAACTAATGAGATAGCATACATAAGTATGCGGAGCCCGAAAAAAATCGGAGGTCCACCCTTTTCGGAAGTTTATCCCCATTTCCCTTTACCATTCCCTTTACCATATCCCTTTACCATTCCTTTTACCATTTCTCTTTACCATTTCCTTTAACCATTCCCTTTGCCATTTCCCTTTAATATTTCGTTTACCATTCCATGCATTTAGAATGTGAAGAAGCATGGTTTATGGGTGTTTTAATAATAAAAATCGATATATCGTTGTTTTTCTCGAAAACTATCACTCGTACGAAAAAATGTTTTAAATAAAAAAGTGTGTTTCGATGAGATCTACAACTTTTATTTGAAATATTTTTTGTTATTTTGCATATTAGCTGAGATAAACGCAAAAAACATGATTTTTATGGGTTTTTCATGGTTTTTACCATGAAAATCGACTAGTCGCCAATTTTCATTATCATATTCGTAATCAGCGCGTCAAAATACATAAGTACACGGAGCCCGAAGAAAATCGGACATATGCCCTTTTCGAAAGTATATCCGAATTCAGGTATATCTGCGAATTCAGAGGAATTCATTTGATTTCGAGGAAGTTAAAAGAGTTCAAAAAAATAAAAAATCATAAAAAACTGAATATTATTGAGGTAGCTTTTATAATTTTCCATGACCCTTCTCACATTGATCTGTGAAAAAATGAAAATATTTTGCTTGAAAAATCAAACCATGCCTCTCAAATTATAATTATTTTTTGAAGAGATTCAACCGTACAATTACATAATTTTAAACATAGTAAAACCTTTTTTATATTGATACATTACTAATTGGCAATGCAATTTTTCCTGCGCGCTGTAGCAGGACACGACTCTTTTTGGGGGGAGGTGTTCAGATCGTCACGGTCTGTCACGAGGGAGGGGGGGGTGGTTTAATTTTAACTATTTTTAGCGTCACGAGATTTGTGGACGGCCCCAAATGCCAAAGGACACAGGATAAAGCTGAGAGGGCAGAGGTCAGAGTACAATGGTGAAAATTAAAAGGCCATAAATGAGAGGTGAAAGATGAAGAGTGAAAGGTGAGAGGTCCAGTTTCAAACGTCAGCTGCCAAAAGTTAAAGATTATTGGTTAGAGTCAAATGCTAAAAATGAAAGTTGAGACGTCATACGTCAAAAAAATATATGTTAAAGGTGAAAGGCGAGAAGACAAAGGTAAATGTTAGGGTCACAGCTTACAATTTTTGTTGAAAATTAAGAAATGCATACCAGCTCTGTAGCACACATTTTCTTTTCCATTGCAATCGCCATATTGCTCTTTTATGATTGGTAACCAGTCGTGATTGTTTCGTTTCTCGAAAATTAATCGACCACCTTTTCCTTCTCGTAAACTTGTTGCTTCTTCATCACTAGACCCATAAAGTAGGGAGAGATCTAGAGATTGCGTGACAGTTGTCAACTGAAACAATAGAAAAAGATTTCAGTGAAAATAGACAAATAAAATTATTTAGAACAAACTTCACATAGGATTAATATTATAAATTTCGTTTAACCTGCTCCGCAGCCTTGCCTCGTGTAGAACAGCCTCTATCCAAATCAGTATTAGTACGAACAAATTTATGTAGGCACTGTATTCCACTATTTTTGTAGCCTGGATCGTCATCGGGTATAATAATCGGATAGCACAAAGGTTTTTTTAAATAATCTTTATCTAGCTGCCCGTTTGATGAGCAACACTGAGTATCCGCTGTAATATTATTAAATTTTTGTACATTAATAATATTAAAATGATTAAACAGGAAATGTGCGATTTCGTCATAAAATTGATAACATTAATTGAAGAACATTATTTATGTCAACACTTACGTGTTTCTGTGCGGTCATCGAATTTAGACAAATCATGTGACATAGCCTGGCCGAATTGCATTGTAACTAAAGTAAACTTTACATCTAGAACGACGGTATTGGGGTCCAAGCTGGTGCTGAGAATTCGAGCAAGTGGCAATGATTTTCCACTTTTCGACTTTCTAGGAGCATGAATTCCTAAACAATATAATTGTTTTATAATAATTGCTTCGCCATAGAGAGAGTTTTGTAATGAATTATATTTTTAAATCTACTTTTTTTTACATTTTTCGATCTAATTTGACCCCGGAAACTCAAAAATGCAATTTTAACCAAATTTCCGTGTGTATGTGTTTCTTGACTTCGTGTGACTTTTTTCTGTTTACCATATGTCGGAAAGTCGAAGAGCAAAAAACATGAAATTTAGACAAATTGTAGCTCTAATTAATTTCCAGATCTGGTAGGATTTTGAGCTAGATCGGCCAATCAGAACTGTTGTTTTCACGTTCACAGATTTTAAAACAAAATTTTTAACATTTTTATATGAATAAAACTTGTTAGATATTCAAAATACGACGATAGTATATGTGATGTATTTGTTCGCGTCTTCGAAATGCATCGATCGAACTATTGGTGAACCTTTTATCACCTACTAGTACCGATTTAAGAAGTTAAACAAATGTTTGATTCCGTTCATATGAGAGAAACATTCTTGACATCAAGAATACTACAGTACTATATCTGATACATTTGTTCGCGTCTTCGAGACGCGTCAAATGGCCTATTAAAGAACCTCCCATGTCCTCCTATGATCCAGCAATACGGCGTATAAATTAAAAAAAAAAAGCTACATTGTTTATATGAGGATTTTTTTTTTAAGAAAACCCTACCGTGAGTTAAGACGTTGTTCCTTATAACAAAACACATTGATTGACGCTTTAATGGTCTCTTTGATTTTCTGAAAATAATCTTTTCGGTAAGACAGAAACATACGATCGAAAAATATTGAAAGGGACCACTTTTTATGTTATTACCATTTTTTATTTTATTATAGAAATACCTGCATCTATGCGAAAGCAAATTTATTTGATAACATGAGCACTTATAAATACACTCATATAGTACTTCTCAGCGGTATTTTAGTTCAGTGTCCATTAATTATATTTTAATAATTTACCGTCAGCATAATCTGCAGCAAGCAGACGTCCATATCTCGTAAATGGCATTCCCCAGGTGGGATGCAATAAATTATTGCAGGAACCATTCAAAGTTCGGTACCTCGATTGTTGACACTGATTTGGAAAAATGTCACCGCATTTAATTTCCGTAGCTCGAGGCGATGTTTCGCATTCAAAGCTATATTAGTTTTGTTAAAAATATTATTTAAATATTAGCAAAAAAATTATTATTTGAAACTTATCTTATTAATTATATTCAAAATAGTAGTGTGCAAAAGCTCGCAAGCTCGAACCGACTCGTGCTTGATCGAATATTACTGCATAATTTCAGCCGAAAAAAAAATTTTCTTTAAAGACATGTTTTTATCAATTTATCAGTTTGTATCAAATTCAAGTGAGAGAAAAAAAGAGTAAAGTTGAACATTTGCTTTTAGAGGTCTCCTTCCAAATCAATTTCTTTTGATTTTTATCAAAATACTTTTTAAATCGAATAGAAATTGAAAGATGATGCCCGTGTGGAAAGATTTCGTGAAAGTCTTGAATCATGCTATATCCAGTACATTTTGCCATCAAGCCTGTCTATTCACGAAATACGAGCCTGGCGCTATCCTGGCGCTGTCTAGTTTTGCTACGTGTTTGACGTAAATATTTCTGCTGTCTAGTCACAGTATTGGTGCTATATAGAAGTTCGTTATGAATTTTAATATATTAAGACTGTCCGGATTTTAGCCAGTTTCTAGACAGAATCACGGTTTGGACTTAAACAAAAATTACAGAAGTGAATTCAGGAAATTAAAATAAAAGATTCAGGAAATTCCAAAACATAATTGCATAAATGGTCAAATATTAACTGAATCCACTGTTCTACATATTTAAGATAACAAACAATCATTATTGAACGTGATTGAAATCTTAATATACAAACTGTTTTCTTATCAACGATTTCTATTCAACAAATATTTTTTTAAACTTTGGTTTATAATTGAATTATATAGTAAAGTTATAATAAATTTATATCACTTATAATATGTATAATGAATCTATGTATTACATTTATAATATTCCAGAAAATCAAATTTTAACATAAATGATTTATTCAATTCATTTTAATTGTTTATTAAATGCGTAAATAATGATTAAGTCTAACGTAATAATTATTTAAAATAATAAACAATCATTATTTCGTAGCTTAATTGCAAGTATAATCATGCAAACTTTATTATTTACAATGATATTTTCACACCTTGCGCTTTTAATTTTTAAAAATTGTCTTATGTTTTATTGAAATAAATATTATGTTGGAATCAACTGAAATTCATATCCGACCAAACAGAAAAAATTTTCAACTTTCAGATAGCTCAGTGTGTTAAGGCGACGGAACAAAGTTACAGCAAGATATTATGAAGTTACATCAAAAGTTCGACACCCGGCGTATGTTCAATATTTGGGAAAAACATTGTTTCATTTATTTTTTATTTTTAATTAACTGCGAAATCTATATATTAGGCTTTTATTTAATGAAAAATGATTATATTATTTTTTATCAAAACAGACGATATGAATGGTCGGGGAACATGAGGGCCTAACCCTCATTCGGAAAATTTTGCAAATAATCGGAAAAACTATATCATTTGTTATTTCCGTGTAATTTATTGTCAGCATTAACAAAACTGAACGAAAATGGTATAATATAGAACATATCAAGGTTTCAGATCAATATTTGTAATATTTCTCCAACTGTGGACTCTTAAAGTTTCCCGGGGGCTATCCCAAGGGGTTCAAGTACATTCGCACTGCATATAAAATACTATTAACACTTTTTCTTCTTTTACTACGCAAAAAACCGGCTTTTAGGAAGGATTTTTTGTCTGAACTTCTTGGAAAACTCTGTGTAATAATAACATTAGTGCAATTCGTGGATATTTTCAATAATTAGTTGTGTTCGAGCGAAAAAAAAACAAGGAATATTCACACACGTCACTTGTTGATGAACAGCTGACTTTTGTATGTAGTTTTCAATGTGACATAAGCACAAGAACGTTTTCATAGTGTCCATACCTACCTTTAGAACCGGCAGATGACACCGCAGACTAGTATTATTTTCTTGAAACCTCGCGGACTTAACAAAAAATCATGAATCTTCATAAGACTCTGTATGGGTTTAGCCCCTTATGTTCCTCGAGTACCGATTTGGATGTAACCTTTGGGAACTATGTTATTTATTGAAAAATAGTGAAATTCAATTTTTTCACTTTCTTTAAAAACACGATACGTGGGACAGATATGACAATACAAAAGCCAAAAAAGTAAAATTTGAAATTTTTTTTGGTTAGCCCCTTATGTTTTCCGACCATTCATATGTCAAGAAACTAGTCGATCCGAGCGTTACATCCCAGTGTAGCCACTGGGCAGTCTCTGTGGCGCGCCAGTGTCGACTCAAGGCGGACTAGACAGAAACAGTACAGCGCCACGAAATTTTTCCACACGGGTCGCTCTTTCATACGGGAAAAGATCATTATTTTTCAGGAGTTCTTTTTAAATTAGATTTCATTCGAATTTTTAATTTTGGAAATCCATAGAAATTTTTTTTAGTACTCACCGATTTTTTTCAGTTGTTACCCCAAGTATGAATGATAGCATAATCAAAATATATCTTTTACTCATGTTCCTGTAAGAAATATATGATAGTTCAGGGCACTTGCCGCCTGCGCTTCTCGAACTGATTTTTATTCTCTAGAACGAATCGAGAGAAATTGCAAAAAGCGCATACCATAAGATATTTATTTTTAATTAAATAATTAATAATGATTACACAGGACCACCACAAAAAAAATTGTATCGGGAGGTTAAATTTCTGTTCCTGACATATCTAGATCTGCTGAAAACGAATATGAAGTCCACAAATATGCCTCACACGAAGTTTTCGTGTAAAATGGGCACTAATTTCTTCGTTCATGTTATATATATTTTTTTATTTTGATTGCAGATTTAAAGACAGTGGGCACGCAATCTTCCGACTATCAATTTACAATAACGCCCGTGAGCTCCACGGAAAAAATTTATCCGTGAAGAAGTCACGAACTTGTAGCTAGGTCTCGGATACGAGATAAAAAAATGAAACATTAAATCCTTATTTCTATGAGAAATATATGGATAAATTTCGAAGTTTCTTACGAACAGTTCGAATTTCCTACGAACAGTTCCTGAAAATTTCAGACTGAAATAAAAAGAGGAAAAATTTTATTTGTGCGATTTAATATTATATTAATTTATAAATTCGCAACTCAGAAGATTCGAACCTCAAACACTGCTGACTCACCAAGTTTCTAAACATAAACCAGGAGTGCGTAAACACGCGCAGCCATCGAGGCCAAACAAAATAGGTATTATAAAACTTCTAGCCACTCATCCGACGAGCTCGAGGCACACATACGAGCGCACACACGCACCGCGCGTGTGTGCGTGGGCCACGTACAGGAAGACTTGTTTCGAGTTCCCAGATTCGTCAGGCAAGCTCGTGAGTGCTCTGAGAATCTTTTCCCAATCATTCGTAATATTTTTGTAATTATTCACGTAAAAAAAAAGTGATGAACCGTTTTAGAATTTTCACATCGAGTTCGTCAATCTTTCTCAAAGTTCGTAGGTTATTTACGAAAATACATAAATATCCGATGAATTTTTCTCATATCCGAGACCTAGCTACTAGTTCGTGACTTTTTTACGGATAAATTTTTTCCGTGTCCGTACGATTCTGGTGTACATATTTCACACATGCACCGTTTTACCCGAATAGCCCCATTTTATACGAAAACTTGACGTGATGCGTCATTTTGGATTTCATTTTCGAATTCAGCAGAAATAAATACGTAAGGTATAGTGGTGGTTTTTGTGAGGAGTAGGGGAAACCACCCTACAGTAGATAATGATTTACAATAGATAATCTTAATTAACTGGAAAACTGGCAAAAATTGTTCATTATTTTTGTTAGTATAACATATCAGCAAGGATACTATATTTTCTGACAAGATTCCATTGAAATTTTTTAATTAATTAGTGTGTGAGGGCAAAATATTAATTTTAACCCTGAAAAAAAATTTGCCCTTTTCATTATTCATACTTTTTACCTTAATGAAACATTTTTGTGACATGTTTATATATCAGAACCAAACTTTAAGTTTAAAGACAATATTTAATCATACAGAGCGTTATTTCTTCATTATTTATAAATGATTTAGGACTTTTTACTGGAATTTACATTCTCCAATAGTAGACAACCAACAGTCGATAATCGCAAAATTGCGAAAAATTTCGCTGTCAAAATTGACAGCTCTGCGACTGTCTCGCAGTTGTTTAAAGTTAAAGGTTGTGTTTGTTCGTTTATTTTGATTATTAAATATTTATTGCGAATAATAAGCCAAAAAAAGAATGTAGATTATTAGTTTTTAAAAATCACATAAATTTTAGTTGTGTTAAGAGTGTTTCGAAAAGATATAATTTTTAGGATTAAGGTATGTACAAATTCTGCACTTTTCTGTCATCACGAGTCAGGTTAAGTGGTAGAAGATTAAACATCTTGTACCAATCGTACCAATCTTACAGAATATCAAAGATACAGAAAATGTGAAAAATTTAAGCCTTCATGATTTTTGTAAAATAATCATAGTTTCAACTATTATTTACCCTTGACCGCGTCTCATGAAAATGTTTAATACAGCTAATTGACTAATTTCACTGTATTTTTTTCTAAAAGAATATTGAATTGTATATGTTAGCTTTTTTAAAAAAGAACATATTACTTGATTTTTAGAAATAAATGCAGTTAAATGCTGTTGAATTTTTTCCTATCTACTGTATGGTGATTTCCCCTACGTCTATGCGCGGAGCTTTACACGTGCCGAAAACCATGCATGCCGAGGGCCGATGGTATATTTATGCACATTGTGTGACAGTCGTACAACTAAAAACTAGCCCATCTATGGATGTCTAAATTTCGACGTGCACAGTTGGGAGTGTCCTATCTGTGCATGTGCAAATATGGTACACTCTCAAATGTGCACATCTCAATAATTAGGCTCAGATTTTCAACTTACAAGTCCACGTGCATATATTGTACACTCTCAACTGTGTACGTATCAATCAATACAATCAGTTTTTCAACTTAAAAGTTCACGTGCACAGTTAGGAGTCTCCCATGTGTGCGCAGTTGTATCACAGGCCCTCAAATCACACGGCCGAAAGACAACTGTGCACGTTGCTGGCCTAAGGTACAACTATCCACCGGCTTATCTGTACACGTGTAAATTCCGACGTGCACAGTTGAGACACTGCTAACTGTGCAAGTTTAAATTTCGGCGCACACAGTTGGGAGTCTCCTAACTGTGCACGTGCATAGATGGTACTCTGCCAGCTGTGCACGTCTCAATTTGGGAGGGGTACAACTGTGCACGAGCCCAACTGTGCACTTGAATGGCCGTATCAGTTTAATGCCATGCAATCCCTTCAGCGATCGAAGGCATAGAATGGAACCAATGCCGTTCAATGCTGTTGAATTACCAAATAAGTCGAATGCCATTTAATGCTTTTTCCGACCGGATATATCGAATACAATCAATGCATTCGAATGCCGTTAAATCAACATTCGGACAAAAACGGAATTTGTGTTGATTTATAGTAGTGTAGTAGTGTCACGCCTACCCCGAAAGGGAAATGGTTTAATGGTATATATATATATATATATATATATAGGCCTTAAAGTGTACAATTTTTTCAATGCCATATAATCCACTTTAATGCTCTCCTTTTTACAGGGAGGACACTATTAACTCTGCACGTTGAAATTGAGACGTGTGCAGATGATACCCTCCCAACTGTGCACGTGCGTAAATGGTAGGCACTCAATTCGTGCGAAGAGATTTTCAACTTACAAGTTTATGCACAGCTGGGACACTTCCAACTGAGCACGTTGAAATAAAGACGTGTACAGAAGGTAACCTCCCAACTGTGCACGTGCGGAGATAGAAGACACCCAGCTGTGAATGTCTCAATCAATACTATCAGATTTTCAACTGACTTTTATACTGAATAATTTTACTCCTGAGCAATTCCATGTCAAGTCATCTGAAGAATTTTAGCTATTGTTAGTCATTTTGATGAAAATTCTAGTATCCGTCCTCTTAGGACGTGACGCTGTAAGCCCCCCTGGGGAGGGCAGGCGGCAGGCGTCATGATTTGTCAGGCCCTAGGGTGAGGAGGGCTTCTAAACGTCACGTGACAAAGGAAATCGAATGAAATTGCTTATTCGTTTTATTTTTCGTTAGTTTGTTATGTCGAGTACAAAAAAAAAATTAAGAACAATTTTTCTTCTTAAAAAATATTTTTTCATTTGTATATTATTACACATATTTTTTCTAGATGTAATAATGTTATTTTTATATTATTAAGCACTTCAGTTGGGCCTTAGTACGAGCACAGGCATCATTATGATGCTTCATAAATTCACAAATGAGATAAGCATTTTTCTTCATACCTCGGTCGAAAGTACGTACTTTCGGCATCAATTTTAAGCCAGAAAGTCTAAGATCTGTGCCATTGAGAATAGACACAAGGAGACCAAAGTAATGTAACGAAAAATGAGCATATTTTTTCGCGAAGTACACACGCCTAAACTTCCCGTTCGTGGCGCTGGTATGAACATATGTACAAAAAATATGGCCGCTATACAAGGCAATATTTGTACGTATCTTCATATTAGCGCCACGCACGGGAAGTTGAGGCGCGAGTAATTCGCGAAAAAAAATGCTCATTTTTCGTGAAGTCAATGTACAGGACTGCGGTCTCCTTATGGCTATTCTCCATGATCTGTGCATTGGTAAGATTACACGCACGCCCTCTGCAACAGCGGGAACAAAAAATTTTATCGTGCACACCGATCAGTGATGCCAATGTGGGCGCCTTGAGCTACTACTGCGCTTGCATTAGGGTCGCGCGCTGGTTGGCCACAGTTATAATAAATAAATAAATACAATTTATATACGTTCTTGTGAATTTCATGATAATTATTGATTTCAATTTCAAGAATTATTTTTAATACCCATTATAAATTCCGCGCCAACTGCGGCCAACTAGCGCGCCCACATTGGCATCACTGACACCCGAGCCGGGTGTCAGTCGCTCCGCTCGTGCTTGCAAATGTCGGGGGCAGGCATCAAAAACATGTATTGAAACGGGCTGCCTGCTGAAACGTGGTTGTATTGTTTATAATAATTGAAAATGTAATTAGTAAACTTACTTTCGACCGGCTATAAAGAGAACTTAATTTGTGAGTTCCGAAAGAGGCGCTGAAGCGAGGAACAAAAGTTAATTTGTGAGTATCCGAAAGAGGCGCTGAAGCGATCAACAAAAGTTAAACATAACCGCACAACGGGCTGTCTCTTGGAACGTGGTTTTATTGTTTATAATAATGAAAAATGTATCTAGTAAACGTACTTTCGACCGGCTATAAAGAAAAATAGTATACACCACACGGGCAGGAAGTTGAAAAGCCCTGATCTGCGCGCCATGATGCCCGAGGCGAAGCCGAGGGCATCATGGCGCGGAGTGCAGGAATGTTGAACTTCCTGCCCTTGTAGTGTAATATACTATTCAAAGTTCTCCTGCTCAAGCGCTGCTGTTACTGATTACTTATGAATATTAATTTCAAATTGCCCACCATTCAAACGTACAACAACTGAATGTGCGAATAATTTAATTGATCGACAATCTTTTTTGAGAGGAAAAGCGGAGCACATTTCGGAATTCAAGAATGTGTGCATATAGTTTTTCCAATTTCAGATACATCAGATGCATTTTTAATAATATTTTTTTTATCTCTACTCATTTGTGCAACTCATTCCGCAGTTTTCGGGCGTTATGTCAACAACGGAGCATAACATTAAAACCTTTTTTCGCGAATTATTAATGTTATAAAAATGGGTTTTTGAGACTTCGAGCGTCTAACATTAAGATTACTATTGTAAGTAAGAAAATTAAATAAACATGTTTGTACAATTATATTTTGAAAAACTGTATAGTGTTTTCCCTTCCCAATAGGAACGGAGGGGGGGGAGTACGACAATTCGTCACATGACTCTTTGGGGGGTCTTCACATCGTCACGATCTGTCACGAGGGAGGGGGAAGGGAGTCAATTGTGAGTTAATCAATTTTTAATTTGTTTAGTTATTTCAAATAAGACGCAGTTATTAAGAAATATTTATTTGAAAAATAAATTTCAAAAACTTCTTGGGTTTTTCAAAAACAAGTTTTCAAACTGAATTTCTAAAAAAATGTACTTTTTATTTCCTTTAATTTTTTTTATAGATACCTAACAATGTCCTCTACAAGCCCTGTAAATATCAAATAATTGAAATGTACGCCGAAACGATGCACGCGATGTGAAAAACCTTGTGAACAATTGACGAACAATACACGAATAGCATAATCGTATGCAAAAACTTCAAAGTTCCAGAGTCTCGGGTGGGCACAACATACCGCGGCGTACGTTCTTAATTTTTTTTCGATAACTGAACGAAATACCATTTTGATATTTACAGGGCTTCTATATGGCATTGTGAGCTATATATAAAAAATGTGAAGAAAATAAAAAGTGGACTTTCAGAAATTCAGATTGAAAATTTGTTTTTGAAAAATCCAAAAAGTTTTTGAAAGTTATTTTTCAAAAAACATTTCTTCAAAACTGCGTCTTATAACGAATAATTGATAAAGACCTTAATAACATTTAAATGACCAAAGTTATGAAAGTTCAAAAAGGACCAAAATTTTTAATTTTGAATACCTTTTAAGTTTTTTTAATTTTTCATAAATTATTTTAGGGTTTTTTTTCAACATCTGAGAGAAAGGATATGGAACAATAGCTGAAATTCGTCAGATCATGACCCAATCATTTTTTGATCGACTTTGAAACGAAACACTTATTTTACAAAAATTTGATTCATATTGTATTAAATATGATAAACAGCTACAATTTCAGGCAATTTCGGCAATTTTTTCAATTTGAACTTTTATCTTCTATAAAATAATGTGAGGATTTTAAGAATTTTTCGAATTTGGTAGTCTGACATTAATTCAAGATAATTCAGAAAAAAGAAGAGTGTTTACGGTAAAAAATGTTTTAAGCAACCATATTTAGCATCTTTTTATGAAATTGTTTTATAATGATCGTAAAATTGATTAGACAATACTGTTTAATGCTGAAATCAGGCTGGGCTAGTCGATACAAAATACTAGCATTTAAAAAAAACAAACTTTATCCGAAAAATTTCTAAATTATCCATTTGTTTATCAAATGTGTTGGTAATATTACCAATGATTATTCTACTACAAACTTATATAAAGAAAAAATAAACTTAATAAAAATGAGATAAAATCGTGTGAAAATGTGACAAATGATTTTTTGTAACGCACGCACGAAATGTTCGCTTTTCGAGGCATGTATT
>CAKNYM010052685.1:539606-568586 GCA_932195095.1 Andricus curvator | reverse complement strand
TTTCTTGCTGTTGCGCTTGCGCATTTCGATTCAGATTTACTTTCCAGAACTGCTGGAATAATAACCTCACTTCATTATGATTTGACGCTTGAGAGACTGATTGTGAGTAGTGAATAGTGATTGGACAAACTCGAAGTGATAAGTTACCATAAATGACTGATAAATTACCATCAATTACCTATAAATTACCGAAAATTTTAGAAATTTATGGATACCTTAAATTTTCGGTAATTTATCAATTTTCCATAAATTTCCAGAAATTTGGGACATTTATCAATTTTCCATAAATTTCCGGAAATTTGGGAAATTGAGCAACTTTCCATAAATTTCCGGAAATTTCGAAAATTTTTAAATTTTTTCCAAAAAGTTTTGGCTACCTGAAATTTCCGGTAATTTAGCAATTTTCCATTTTCCAGGCATTTTGGAAATTTTCGGATTTTTTCCAAAAAGCTTTGGATAACTTGAATTTCTGAAAATTTTCGGTAATATACAAATTCACCACAAATTTCTGGAATTTTTCGGTAATTTTTGGTAATTTTACCATAAATTTCCAAAAAAATTATTCTTATTGTTTCTCAAATCGAAAATTTCCTGAATTTGTTACAAAAAATATCGTGTGCAACAGGTCCTGAAAGTAGACAGTTGCAACTCTTGTGAAGTTCACAGTACTTGCCATCGGCTCATCTTCGGGTCGTTTCCGGCTTGTCTTCGGCTCGTTTACAGCTCGCCTACGACTCACCTACAACTCCCCTTCGACTCGCCTATAGCTCGTACAGCAAACTTCACACTCGTGTGGAACTGCCTACTTTCCGCACTTGTAGCACAATATACTATTATTTATTAATTTTTCCTCGTAATTTGTGAAAAACAATAAATAAGTAAATTGTTGATTATTTCTTGATAGCAAAACTATCAAGATTCTCAAAAACATCTGAAATATTATTTTTTAATCAAGTTGTTGATCGAGTTCATTGATTAATACTATTTTTGTATGTATATATTTATATTTATTTATATTTATATTAATTTTTTCAAATAAAAAATGTATGCGGGCAAAAACTTATGTTTAAACCTAGGTCTAGGCATAGGTCCAAACCTAGGACAGACCTTGTTTTTGCTTCCGGCCACTTGGACTAAGTCCCAAGAAAAGACAGGGAAAGTAGATTTAGACTTTTAATCGCGGGTTTAGTCTTTTAGGGAGCTTAGATGCCAAAATTACTGCCAAAATTTTCCGATTTCCCTGAGTAGGCGATAGAAAAAAATTGCTAACACTTCCTCTAATTAAATTCACATTAGTGTAACTTTGAGGGTCGTTTTTTGAAAATGTTAAAACATCATTCTCTTGATCATTAAGTTGATCAAAAAAGCATTGGGTCCAAAGAAATTGAATTATTTAAAACAATTTCAATATCAATTACATTAGTGATATCTACTCGCTGCCGACTAGTCCCCAGGCAACTAGTCGCTGGGACATCTAGTCCCCAAGCGTTATGTTCTAAATCAGAACAAAATAAACATAAGAGACTCTCCTATATTTTTCTGATTGAAAAAAAAACTTTTTTAGAGGTTGCGAGCATCAAATTTTCGTAAGATATGAGATTTTCGTGGTTTTAGATTCTTTTTAAATATACATATTAGTTTTAGAGAAATATCTTCCGAATAAAAAGTATTTCTGAGACAAAGAAAAAGACTTTTATTTTGTGTCCGATAGAAAAAAATATATTCAGCTTCTGTAAAAGTCATAAAAAGTACAATTCCTTATGAGGAAGCAGATGTAAGAGGATAATAAAATTGTAACTGTGAAAATTTTTTCAAGGATTGAAAAAAATTGTTGGACCTTCCCCATACAAAAGATTAAAAATATATAATAGATGTGATGAAAAATTATAACCTGGCTACGTAAGAAATATTTTAAAGGAATTTCTTTCACATGGCTTTTTCAATGGTTTCTTTGCCACTAAAATTTTATAAAGCAGCAATATACATAAATAAAAGGAAAATAGAATAATTGCTGTTTTATAAATTTTCACTTTCATGTTATGTAAAGTTTTCATGCCAAATATAATAAATTTAAAGTTGCATGAAGAGGGCATAGTTTTATTTCTCTTTCGTAATTTAGGAATTTTCGCATAATAGAGCCTAATTTCATATTTTTTGTAAAATATATGTAAAAAAAAAGTTGCACAAAATGTATTTTTATATATTTAAATGTCAAAATTCGTCAAAAAATATAAAATTTTTAACTCATTTTGGATACTTTGAAAAATAATAACATTATAAAAAAATTGTATTAATGAAAGACGGTTTTCTATTATTTAAACAATTAATAATAATTATTCACTTGCGTCTTTTCATAGGGAAGGTGGAAAAAATTACAGTTTTTTTTAATCTCTTATACTCTGCCGCTTATTATTACAATTACGTTACGGATAGTTAGTTTTTCAGACCGATTTCGTTGAGATAAGAAGATACTGATTAATTTGCGACCCAGTGTAATAAATTCAAAAAAACTTGAATTCTCTTAATCTTTCCTTTAAAAAGAATCAAGTAATTTCAATTTCTTAAATAATTGCAAACTGTCTTTCACCAAAATATCACTTTTAACATTCATTAGCTGCCTTATTCATTTCAGAAAATAGTAAATTTTCACGACTGACCTGGAGAAAAAGATTGAATCAAATGAAATTGTTTAAATATTAATTGTGAAAAATCCTTAACAAAAAAATATTTCTCTTAACATTCGTTAATTGTATTATTAATTCAAGGAAGCACTAACTTTTCACGACTTCGTGAGAACAAATTATAAAAACAGAAATTGTTTAAACGATTGCAAAATATGTTAATTAAAAATTATTATTCATTACTCTCATCAACTATGTCAATAATTCCGAAAAATAGTGACTTTTCACGCTTTACTGCAGAAAAATTGATTGAAGAAATATCAATTGTTTAAACAATTTGAAATTAGTTAAAAAATACTTGGAAACTTGTCACACGTCGAATAAAAATAATTAATGGAAAAAAATACCGTCTTTAACATTAATTTTACATAAAACTACTATTCAGTATTTTTTGGGGCATTTCCCGGGCACAATCCAAGGGGGATTGGCATCTGAAGTCTTGGGTGTGCTAGTGTCGCGAACTCGCAAAACCAGGTAGCATTTTTAGGTTACATTTTAATTTGTACTTAAAAACAATTTTACCATTGATTTTACTAGTTTCAAACAATTAGTGAATACAAAAAAAATTATTTACTTTTATTTCACTATGTCATGTAAGTTTCAATACACCATACACCATAATGAACTTGAATTAATGCAGATGGCAAAAAAATTGATTCAAAATATGCAAAAAATATGAATTATAGACGTTCAGAAATGAAATACGAATTCTAACCTAACGTTTAGGTTAGAATTTTTTAGACAGTAAATATTTCATGTATAGATTGATGAAAATTTATATCAAGTTCATTTTTATGTTAAGATAAGTTAATTTAAGCTTGTAATGTGTTCAAACTTATATAACATACTAAAATAATTATTTTTTCGAAAAAATAGTTTTAACAGAAAATGTGTTTTTCACTGTATAAGATGAAAACTCCACATGTAACACTTAGTTTCCAATAAATCTTAATTGTTTTCAATCACTATTCTTTTTAAACTATGCAAAACAATAACAACATTGTTTTTGAGCACAAATTAAAATTTATCTTAAAAATTCTACATGGTTTCGTGAGTCCACATTTTGGCCGCATTGAAAAAATAGATGGCGTATTGCAGCGCAGTGGATCCCAATAGTGGTATCAAAATTAAGAGTTATAGGGTGGTCCGAAAAACCGACTTTCGAATAGAGGGCATGCCACCCTCCACCCCCTCATTTCGTGAGGTTGCCAGAAAAAACATTCTCTCCAAGTTTGAGCCCAATCCCATAATATTAACATAGGGAAATTTTGGTTTTCAGGAAAATGGGATTTAGGTTTCTGGATTGAAACTGAGCTTGCGGGAGATATTAACCCTCCGTCCCCCACGTGCAAGTGAGGGACACCGTCCCCCACGTGGGGTCTACACGAACCCCACTCACGTTCACGACGCAACCGGTGTGGAATCGCATTGGACCGGCGTCAAAAAATTATTTTTGTTTTTTAATAACACGAACAAAAATATGGTAGATAATCAAAACAAACAGAATTCAAGTACAGACTTTATAATAAAGTTTAAACCTGATCAGATACAAAAGACAACCTCCTTATACTACTGACTAACGAAATGACACTTCAAAAATATAAACTGGAACAAACAAACACTACACTTGGAATATGAGAAAACTTCGCAAATTTTTATTGCAAATTCAGTCTTTTGTTGCAATTTCAGTCTTTTATTGCAAATTCAGTCGGACGCCACGTGGGCTCCGAGCGGACCCTAATCACGTTTTTCAACAAAAACATTAAGAAAAAAAGGATTACATACCTCAGAGATTAACGCGCTCTTACCGACGTCTTGAGAACTACTTAGAGGAAAGATACTCAACGCGACAGACAACGGGATGCAAAATTGCACCTGTGATAAGGAAGTTAGTGCATCTGGGGTCCACCTAGACCCCACGTGGGGGACGGAGGGTTAAGAATTTGTTGGGGAGTCTCCAACAAATCATTTCCACTAAATTACTTTGAATAATTGATCATTTAAAAAGTAGATATGCTTTCCAATGTAAAATTTTACGCACAATCGAATAGTGATATTCAAATTTTGAAAAAATTTCACTGTTTTGAGTAAACATTAATTTTTGAAAGGAAGATTTTGAGAAAATATTTTCATTTACTTTGTGATGCTATTTTTTAAAGACGCAACAGAACTAAATGAAAGTTATCATAAATTAATTGTGAGATCCTGAACTTTAATAGAAACAATCTTTCATTTTAATAATAAATAATCTAATATTTTTTAATGATAGGTATTGTTGTAGTAGACAAAATAGAAGAAATGAAAGATTGTCTTAATGGAACGTTGTTTACTCATACATTTACAATAACTAAGGTACAAAAAACATATTTTGCAGTCTGCAGTAGGCTCATCTGCGCCTTCCTCTTTATCATTTGACTCCCTGTCAATCCTTTCATTCTCCGAAACAGCAAATTCGTCATCACCGTCATTAGATGAACAGCTATCGTTTCCATCAGACGAAAACATTTACTTAAATTCATAACTTTACAATAAATGTTTATAGTGTGTAAAATATAAATAAGAAATTATTTATGTAAATTCTACTTACGTATATACGAAATGGAACTCTTACACTGAGAAAACCACTTTTATAAAATCTTTCCCAGAAACGAAATTACCGCACGTTACAGGCACACAAGTGCGAATTCGCACCAAATCGAACATCGTATGAGATTCTCTTGGACGAAAAGACGCAACTGGCCGGCCGTCGCTAGCTATCCGACGCAGCAGAGGTCAGACATACTTAACGTAGTGGGGAGAAGACCTTGAATTTATTTCCCTTTGAATTCTACAACATTGAAATTTTCTTTGGTGCGAATTCGCACCAGTGTGCCTATCACGGGTTAATGAAGTTCGAAAAAACATGCTTGAATCTTGAATCATGCCTAAACTAAATGTACAATTAATCTTTAATAAATGGATTAAACAATACGATAATGGTTCAAACGAAAAACTTTGCTCCCAACAATGACAAATTATCGCATTGATTGCAGAAAAACAGAAATTCAAACATTTATTTTAAAGAAAAATTGTTTAAACAAACAACATTATTTAAGCAAATAAGGATTTATTACAAACTGAGGTACTAGTATCTGAGTGACATAGAAATTCAATAATAAGCGGCAAAGCTAACAAAATTTTAAAAAAAACTAGAGTCTTCCACCTCTTTTTAAGAAAAAGTCACGATTAAATAATAAATAATTATTTAAATATTTGGAAAATGTTTGGAACAAAGATCAGTCCTTCTAACAATGACCACCTTTCCGATTAAAGATAAAAAATCTACCTTTCAATGAGTAAGTGAGAAGAAAATTATTTAAACAGAAAGAAACTATTTAAACAATTATTAATCAGTTGAAAAATACTTAAAAACATTTCACTTGCAAAACAAAAATAATTGATGGCAAACGAGGAAAAAACAGAGCAAGTATGTGTCAATTTTGGGCAAAATTGTAAATTTTAGTTTTTTGGGGAATTTTTGGGGCTCCAGAAGGGGGTTGGGGGGCATCAAAATTTAAAGTAATTTAGTGGAAATGATTCTTTGGAGACTCTTCAACAAATTCTTAATATCTTCCACAAGCTTATGGGGTATTCAGGGTCCTGCGGCACATCTTAATATTAACCGATTTGGCTCAAACTTGGAGGAAATTTTTTCCGGACAACCTCACTAAATCGAGTGAACATTATTTCTTGAACATTCAATATTAAGTAACTAAAATTTTATTTTTGAAAAGTTAATAAAAAGTACTTCTTTTTTTCATTTGTTTGAATATCGACCTTCCCATTTAAAACCCCATGTTAATTTCAAAAGCCCTGGGCACGGGTTAATGTTGACCGACTTGAAAAAAAATACGGAGTAAGTTTTTTTAAGGGATTTAATTTAAGAGGGTAAGCCTTTCGAATATGAAAGTACTTAGAAGGTTAGGCTTTCCCAAAAACATAAATTTAGTTATTTGAAAAAACGCAGCGAATGTTTCGATTAGTCGGCGCATTTATTCCGCCTTATAGTACAGATATTTAAGATTTCTGCACTTCAAAAAAGGATCTCTTTAAAATCTATGTAAAACCTGGATGAAAAAACTGCATGAAGTTCAAAATGAAATTTTTTTATAATTTTATTTTTTTAAACTACCCGAGGAAAACAACCTTTTTTTTGCTGCGACATTAAATTCAGTATTATTTTTCCATTATATATAACAGAATGGTATTTAAATATTCTCAGTCTCTTACGTTATATTTTGTTATAATTTATAACATAACGTTTCGCCGAATAAAAGTGCTGGTGACTACGCCTGTCTATCAGATGTCCCAGCGACTGGTCATCCGGCGACCAGTTGTCCTGGCACAACCGTGTCCTTACTGGCCCATATGTGCACGTCTAAATTTCAATCTGAAGAGTTGGGAGTGTACCATCTTTACACGTGAACTGATGGGACACTTCTAACTATACATATCTAAATTCAGATACACACAGATGTGTCCGTGCAAAGTTGTACCACTGTTCCAAACCGTGCGCAGTTGTACCATAGGCCCTCGAATCGCACGGGCGACGAACAACTGTGCACGTTGTTGGCCAAAGGCACAACTATCCAACGGCCTATCTGTGCACGTCTCAATTTCGCAGTGCACAGTTGGCAGTGTCCCATCTGTGCACTTGCACACTTAAGACACTCCTAACTGAGCACGTGCAGATACGGGACACTTCCAACTGTGGACGTCGATATTTTGACGTATACAGGTGGTACCCTACTAACGGTTACGTGCATGGATAGGATACACCCAACTGTGCACGTGTACAGATGGTACCGTCCCAACTGTGCACGCCTCGATTTGGGAGGGGTACAGTTGTGCAAGGAGCAACAGTGCAAGAGCCTAAATGTGCACTTCGAGGGCCGGTGGTACAAATGTGCTCGATTGGCCACTAGAAAAACTGTGCACGTGCACAGATGGGACACTCACAACTGTTCATGTCCCAATTAATACGATGAGGTTTTCAACTTACAAGTCCACGTGCATAGATGAAACACTCCCAACAGTACACGTGCACAGATGGTACCCTCCCAACTGTGCACGTCTCAATAAATACGACCAGGGTTTTAACTTAAAAGTCCACGTGCACAGTTGGAAGGGTATCATCTGTGCACGTGCACAGTTATTAGACCCCGCACTGGGCACATCTAAATTTCGACGCACCATCTGTGAACGTGCATAGATGGCAGTATCCCATCTGTGCATGTCAAAATGTCAACGTGCAAAGTTAGGAGACTCCCAAATGTGCACGACGACATTTAGACGTGCACAGATGGGTCGGGGCACAGTTGTGCCTGTGGCCAATAACGTGCACAGTTGGGCTCGTGCACAGTTTTACCCTTCCCGATTCGCACAGGTGGGCTCATACATGGGTGCTCCGTGCAAAGACTTCCGGCATAAGAGGTTTTCTCTATACAGTGAAATTGATTATAATTTGAAATATTTAAGAGCACGTACCTTCGTCAGTTTTTATAATTTTCTTCTGAGAGCACTCAATCGGTTCTTTGGACCCGAAACTGGAGAAAATTTGTCACAATATGTGCTTCTCTTTGTACATATAATGTAAGAATAATAAAAATGGATTTCAAACTTTTTAATAGCACCGAAAAGAAAAATTGTTTACTACGCGTACATTTTTCATGATGTTTTTTTGTATTATTTTCATGTTTTTGCTTTATTATATTGTAAAATTTGTCGGCGGCAGAACTCAGACGAAAAATTATCAAACTCACGACTTCGGTAGAGATTAAGAATTTTAAAATACAAGTTTATAATTTTTTCTGAACCGGGTATATCGACGTATTTTAAATGAATGATTGCGAATTTGGCATTTTTCGTGTTTTGACATTTGCCCATATTTTCATGACCATATTCTCAGAAATAATGAGTTTCAAATTTAAAAGTTTTTTCAGCTAAATGAAAATTTTGAAATCTTGATTTAAACTCTTTGCCACATCTACAAAAGTGTTCCTAATTATTTAAAAAAATCATAAAATCAAGAGTAAATCCTGCTCTTTGAATCTAAATCAAGAGCACGATTAAATATGATTCCTGATAGCATGAAACGTCCCACTGGCACTTGAAGGTAACCTAACGTCATTGTTATTTGTAACAACAAATATTTCGTAAACCGTAAGATATACGTAAAACTGGATGTCATTTTTGAGTTTGGAGTACCGCATATGTAAGTAAGTATACCATTAAGCCATTTCCCTTTCAGGGTAGGCGTAACACTACCCGATTCTGGTAGTGTTTCTAGGTGGATAGTTTCTTGTAGTAAATAACTACAAGTGTGGGCTCACCACACCCACAATGTGCCAACAGCACGGAGTATTCTCTAATGGTCATCCATCCAAGTACTAACCGCGCCCAACGCTGCTTAACTTCAGTGATCGGACGAGAACTGGTTTTTTCAGCGTGGTATGGCCGTTGGCATATACTACACTATAATATGACATTCATATTATAAACTGACATCGCGATGGTTACCTTTCTCTGAAGGTTTACGCGATATTCATTGATAATAATAATAATCATAAGGGTGAGTTCTCTTTGAACCGTTTCTAAGGGCGGACATTTGTTGCAAGGATGTTCCGTGCTATTAGGGATGTAATTGCTGGGTATTCATAAAAAATATTCACTTGTGCACTATTAAGTTTTGGGAGCCGAAATTCCGAAATTTATCGTGAACCTACATTTTTTTTATGGGGTGCAACTTCAGATTCCTTTATATTCCATTGTATATCCAATTGAATTTGAAGTTTCACGTTAAAAAAAATTAAGGTTAACGATGAATCTCGGACCAGGCCCTCTAAGCCTTCATGCATTTGATGTTTCAAAAGATTTGACTATAAAGTACCTACTCAATTCGTACGGAGGCGCCACATTCGCCTCTACATCAGACGCTTTCCACGTTAGAAATATCAATCCTGGAAGCCATCTCATCGATTTTAATGGAACTTGGTGTTGTTGTAGCACTTTACGGATG
This sequence comes from Andricus curvator, assembly GCA_932195095.1. Taxonomy (NCBI): domain Eukaryota; kingdom Metazoa; phylum Arthropoda; class Insecta; order Hymenoptera; family Cynipidae; genus Andricus; species Andricus curvator. The sequence continues at coordinate 558,848 of CAKNYM010052685.1, read as the reverse complement.
ATGTCGACTTTTTGTAAAATTGTAATATTTTCGACACTTTTTTCGGATTTCAATTAAACCTATAGGCATTTTGTAAAAAAAGATGCGGTTTCATATAAAATATAAAAGAAAAAAATTTCAAAATTTTCACACAAAAAAACTCAAACACAATTTTCGATTTAATTTTTGACGGATTTCGCTATTTTTTATTTTTGAATTTTTTTTAGAATAATATTCCTTGTTCTCTTATCTTTCATTTAAAAAAAAACTTGATGGACACTCATCTGGTTTGCGAGTTATGAATATTTACAGAGCGGCATTCCAGTCGAATGCTTGTGCCACGCAGCAGCTAGGCGGGCAACAGGCATTGGCATTACACAATGTGGTCAAAAGTACGGTGACAGCTTAATAAATTCAAAATGTTGTGCAGCGCTCGAGTCTTTAGCACTACATTATTTAATAGAGATTATTATTAACATTATTTCTCTAACCTCCCTTTTCCAAACCTTTTCTGTAAGAGAACTGGAATGCTTTCTCATTTTATTTTTTTCACATAAATGTCACTTGCGCCTATATTCAACTATTTATACGGCTTGAAAGAAATTGCAAAATTCACTTTTTCTCTATATTCGTGTGCAATCACAAATTTCAAATGTTTAGTTTTATTCACGAAGTAGTATAAGGAGATCTAACTCTAATATAAGGATACCCCCCATTTTTCCGTGCCCACTTCCTATAGCATACCCACAGCATACCAGATTAAGTATTGTAGCGCCTCTCATGAGTAAATTTGAAACTGTTGAAAACCAACGGCAGAACCTATGTTATAACGGTTTTCCGCAAGAGGCGCTAGAATACGTTATCTGAAGTGCTATAGGATGTGGGCAGGGAAAAATGGGGGTACAATTTTCCGAAATATCCCATAGAGTTGGATCTCCTTATACTACTTCGTGGTTTTATTTATGAAATTGTATTATTCAAGGATTATATCCTTGCAAATTTTAAGAATTCAAATCTTAATATCGAGTAAAAGTATAATTTAGATTGGAAATGTTATTGATAAATTCAGCAAGAAAAGTTTTGAGTTGGATATAAAAAAGTGCATGTTTTGTGCAGTCAGCTACAAAAGTATTAAATCTTTATTCTTAATAAATCTTTATTATTTTTATCTGCAATAGCAGTTATATTTCATTCAAATATTATTAACATTTATTTTATACCTCAGATGAGGGGAGGTTATCAAAAAGGAGGTTAGTGAAAAAAACACTAATTTTTTATTATATAATGTAATACTAACGAATTTAGCGCTTCACAATATCTCGAATTTGTAAAAAATTATTACTTACTTTACAGCAATCTACCACAGTACCTTTACCACTGATTGTAATGACTTTATCAAAATTTTTTTCATCGTATTCAAAATAAATTTGACAACTGTGAAATGCGCGCTGTTTAAATTTACTATTTGTTTGAGTGTGGGCCATCAGTGACGTGGGATTTACCTGTGTTTAGGAGAATATGGCGCCCCTGTATGGATTGAGAAGGTACTTTTTCAGTCAAATCCTTTGACGCGTCAAATGCATAGAGGCTTAGGGGGCCTGTCTGGGACTTTTGATTTCCAAAAATTCATATTGTACGAGTAAATATTTGGTATGACTACTCAACAATTACGTGACATTTAATCGTGATTTTATGATTTTTCCAAATTTTAAGTAACACTTTTCTAGATTTGGCAACTAGTTGAATTCAAGAATTCAAAATATTCAATTTGCTAGAGAAGCAAACCTACCTTTGAAGCCAAACATTTTTTGACTCGTTCATTAAAACAATTTCGACGCGAAATTTTATAATCCTTCAAATGATTCTTCTTGTAAAGTTGTAGATTCAGCCTCTGCACATATATTCCTCTTTTAAGTGAAGTATGAATTTTCAAATGATAAAAGGAAATTTATTCATTTTTCAGTTGAATTTGTCATTTTATTTTAGGACTAGATTCACACTATAAACGGTTATTTTCAAAACATGTTTTTTTCGTATTTCGTAGAACTAAAAATAGACTGGCCAAACTTTGCATGTAAATTTGTTGGTATTGATCTGTTACTTCATTTGAGGAGTAGTTTTTGAGTGATAGGGGTTGCTTATGAAGAATTTTATTTTTTGATTTTAAACATCCCTATAAATAAGCTTTTAATTATATGGTATAGTTAATTTTGCAACGTTTGCATAATTTTTATAAATGGTAGGTAGTTTTCAATTTTTTATCTCTTAGATTATGTTGTCTATTAGAGAGTTTTAGTTTTAACATTTAGATATATGGTTTTCATGAAAAATGTATTTTCTGTAGAAAAAATGTCAAGCATTAAAAAGTACCAGCTGTTGTAAGATAACCCTTCTTTGTACTGAGTTTGCTCAAACGACAACACTATCTTCTGATTTAATATGTCAATAGAATTTCTACAAAATGAGATTGCATTTTATAGAAAATAATCTAATAAAAATGGTTTCCTTAACATAGATTAAAAGATCGTTTATTTTCATTTAGAAAATAATGAACAGAATATGCAATAAATATATATGAAACAATTAATTGTATTTTTACCAATCTAACGAATCCTGAAGAGAAAAACATTAATTTCATAATGTTTCAAGCTTTTCGTATTACTTCCTTTTGTTTTTTTGTCGCTATTTTGTTTCCACAAGGCCAAGTTTATAGAGGGAATATCCGTACATGGCTTGAGTGGTTTCCTGCACACCAATATTGTAAATAAGATTTTTTTACATCCATAATTAAAATTAGACTATAATAACTAAAAAATCTTACTCTTCAGAAATTTGCTCGCATCCTTTGCGCTGAATTGATTGGATATCGTTACCATTGTCACACAATAATCTGGAGATACTTGCCTTACGAATTTCTTTCAGTTGTTCTAAAAAAGCGGAAATTTCCAATTTAGATAGTCCTGAAAGTGTCAAAATTAAAATTCAGTACAAAGAATTATTCAGATATAAAAAATCTCAATTCACCGAGAGTAAAAGGCGCTCCATTATTTCCATTTTCAAACCAAAAGTGATCACCTATTCTTGATTCCAAAACCAAAGCGCCTGGCATATGATTTTCTAACATGGCTCCAACTGCCAAATCTACATCATCTGGAATCTCTTATAAGTTTGACAATATCCTAAAAAGACAAATTTGAAATAGATTTCGAGAACATACATACGGTCATTTTATTTTTAATAATTATATAATTGTCTTGTCTCAGGACGAATTAAATCTAATAAGTCATCTCATTTCGAGACTTTCCGTAATCCACAGAAACTAAGATACTTGATGTAACTTTGAATAGCATGATCTCGACCTCTCTGAATATCAATGGCTCGAAGATCATTTCCAACTTTATTTTGTCTTTAACCCAAAAAAAGAGTTATCTGACGAAAATTATAATATCATGAATTATATATCATATTTAGTTACTTAGAAATAAATAAGTTGAGGGAATATTTGTTTTTCAAAGTTACCTCCGTGGTGTGAAATTTATCAGGTGCTTCTTGAGCTTGAGTAAATAATCCTCTAACTAGATCATCATAGCTTTTCTCGACGATAGTCGCATTTTGGAAGTGGTCACTTAATCTTATGCTAGGAGAAGCAGACTTTCGTGCCTCGTTTATCAATCTGAAAAATTCAGGTATAATCTTCTATAAAATTATATCCTTTTCTATTATGTTCGATCAGGGTTTAGCCTACCCTCACTCCCATTCTATCCCACCTATAACTTTTTTCACTCTATTTCTCTTTTCAATAATTATATCATTTTCCATTGAGCAGTATAATTTTATCCCACTCTTCTTCCTGGAAATTCTTTGCTTTTTATACCATTTATGCCATATATGCCGTATACCGTATACCATATACCATTTCCTGTTTTAAAAAAATGACTCATTTGCATTAAAAATTATCAGTATAACATGAGCTCAACTTCAGTGTACAATTTGATACTATGTTTAAGGGCATGCTTTTGAGATGAAACTTCCTTCAGTTGTTCCTCCATACTTATACAGTATATTTCCTAATTTCGAGGTCAAAATAATAATATTTAGGGCCTCTTTTAAAGCATCAATCAAGTAAATTTCAAAATTGAACCTATGATGCAGACAGCAGCGGTGATAATTAGTCCTAATGGCAACAATAGGAGCGGGGCGAGAACGGCTCCCTCGGTCTATTATATCGAACCCTTTGAAATTTTTGTTTTTGCTTACTTTTCCCAACAATATAACAGACCGAGGTAGCCGTTCTTGTCCCCGCTCCCATTGTTGCCATTAGGACTCATAATCACCGCTGGTGCCTACATCATAGGTTCAATTTGAAAACTTGTTCAATGCTTTAAAAGAGGCCTTAAATATAATTATTTAGACCTACAATTTTGGAAATCTATTGTACAAATATGGAGGAACAATTGAAAGAAGTTTCATCACAAAAGCATTCCCTTAAGCCTATCAAATTGTACACTGTATTTGAGCTCATTTTATCCTGATAATTTTTAATGCAGATGAGTTAGTCATTATTTTCAAACAGGAACATGCATTTGCTCCAGTACAAATCGCCTGATCTATTTCCGAAGTTCTTTCCAGGATATTTTCAGCTTTCATTTTATTTGTTCAGAAATCGCACAATTGTACAGTTGATCCAATTTTATAGCGTAGCCGTTGATAATACGTCTACAACAGTAAAAACCTTATTGTGCACTATAAAATTGTGAACATTTTTTAACATAACCATATTCGACCTAGAATCAACCGTTGTCGAGTTATTTAGAAAAACATGTTATTGTTCAACACTTTCCAACATAGCGGCCGTTGCCGTACACATATGATTGGGGACTTTTTACAGTATCTTTATAAAGGCATCTTCAACGTATCTGCGGAAAAAAATTCTACTTTTCCAGATTTTTTTTTAAATCCTTCATTGACTGGACTGCACAGGCATGACTAGGGTAAATATAAGGAACATCTTGGAGAGTCATTGGAAATTATTCCTTGAAGGATAAGATCAATTGATGAGCTGGAGTTTGCTGTGGATGTACTGAATAGGATCATATTTAAACCTTATGATAATAATTGTCCTCTTCGTATTTCAAAGTCAGACAAGGATGCTCCTTTGTGGAATTATAGACTTCAGGCCTTGAAAAATAAACTGGAAGATTATTTAATAGAGCCAGGAAAATTGGAAACTGGGATTTGTGTAAGGTTACTATAGCAAGATATACAAACGAAATACAATTGGCTAAAAGGAACTCAAGAAGGGGACATTGTCAGAGCATGTCAAATTTACCTGATACTGCGAAACTCCAAAGAACTTTAAAGGAAAAGCCTACTTGTCAACTAAGGGTATTGGTTTTGCCACCAGGTGACATGACAGAAACGACTAGCGAAAGCTTCGAACATCTCATGCAGGTGTACTTCCCTGCTTCCAAATTTGGGTACCTGTCGAACGGAAGGGCTTCTGACGGCCCAGAACATAGGGCCAATGGGGATGACTATATAATGGCAAACCGGATATAAACACAATCAAAAATGAGATGAGCCGTCCGGCGTTTAGACCCTTTCAAGGCCGCTGGGGAAGACGATATATTCCCGGCGCTGATCAAGAACGTTTCGATGTTCTGATGGGACCAATGTGTAACATTTTTAGGGCGTGCATAGAAATGGGACATACCCCTATGGCATGGAAGAAGGCCAAAGCGATCTTTATACCAAAGCCGGGGAGAGACCCATATGAAGGAGGAAATCCTACCGGATAAACCCCTTCATAGTAATCAGTTTGCCTCACAGAAAGGCAAATCCACTATTGAGCACTTCATGCATTTACCTCCCGCATTCAAAAAGCAGGAAGAACAGGAGATGTAGCGATAGCAGCGTTTCTGGACATAGAGGGTGCGTTCAGCAATACCCCTACAGAATCTATATTCAATTCTTCTGAGAAACATGGTGTAGGTGCCACTGTTAACAGGTGGATGCGCTATATGCTATGCGGTAGGATTGTTCAGCCTTGGCTCTACGGTTGCAAAGTAAGAGCGAACGTAAAAAGGGGTTATCCACAGGAAGGAGTTTAATCTTCCGCTCTGTGGGCACCTGCCATTAAATATTTGATTCGAAGGTTAAATGAATCAGATAAGAAGTGCACGACTTCTCCACATCAGCTAAGTATTTAGGAGTCATTTTTGACCCTAAACTAACCTGGAAGATACATGTTGATGCGGTAAAAAAAGGCTAAAGCAGCCATTTGGGCTTGCAGTAACGTAATTGGAAAAACCTGGGTACTCAAACCCAAGGTAGTGTACCGGTTATATGCGGTAATCATTAGACCAACTGTAAATTATACCTCATTGGTCTCGGTGCCAAAAACTAGTTGGGTTAGTTCCAGGAGACAGCTGGAGAGCCTACAGAGGGTCTTTTGTCTGGCAATCACTGGATCAATGAGAACAACCCCAATAGCGGCATTAAAGTCCATCATAGGTATGCCACCACTGCACCTTCTAATTTAGCAGAGGAATACAGCTTCTCTCTAAGGAAGGGTTGTAGAAATGCTGCTTCACTTGGTCTGCATGATGTAATAAACAGCTTATCGTTGGAGGATGAAATCCTTTGCATGCACTCTGATAATATGCTGAAAAAATACTCGTTCAGGAAGGCCTTTAATACAGACGGCTCTAAAGAATCAATTCGCTCTGGATCTGGAGTAATTGAGAGGAAATATTGTGCAAGATAACAATCGCACTAGCAAATTCCCTACCGCATTTCAAGCAGAAATCGTGGCTACTAAGTCATGCCTAGAGGAGATTCGTAAATGTGGGTTTGTTACTCACCTGGACATAAGAACATTGAAGGTAACGAGAAAGCAGATATGCTTGCAAAAACCGGGACTACAAAAGACCTTAACGGACCGGAACCATACTGCGGAACTTCGTATGCTTCATCTAAGCATGCCATTGAAAAGTGGCTCTTGGAGGAGCACGCGAGGTTCTGGAAGCTGGCTAAAGGTATATCGATATATCTCTAAGACCGGAAATTTGTTAATTCCAAAGAACTACAGGCCCATAGCTTGTTTAAACACCAGCTACAAGCTATTCACTGGCATCTTTAAAGAGAGGATATTAACGTCAATCGAGCCGGTATGAAGTGCAATAGTTGAACAACGTGGATGCAAGAGAGGGCTGGCAGGTTGTAGGGAGAACCTGTTAATAGACAGGTGTATTACCCAGGACTCGATCAGGTATCGACGCAATCTGTCCATTGCTTGGATTGACTACCGTAAGGCATTCGATAACACGAACCATGAGCTACTTCTTAGGCTCCTTGAGTACCTGGAGATGCATCCAAAAATAGGGAGATGCATAAAAGAGCTTATGCTTTTGTGGCGGACAAGATTTGTCATAAAATCTGACAAAAGAAAAGTGACTACCAGCTACATCACATATAAGAGGGGGGTCTTCCAAGGAGACTCTGAGTCTAATACTTTTCTGTATCTCCCTCTTGCCTCTATCTATTGTGCTCCGAGGCAAAAGCTCTTGATACCTGTGTGGCCCACAAAACAGAAGAGTATTGTGTATAAAAACAGATTTTTAAAAATACAATTATTTTTTTTATATTTAACATAATGTAATTAATTTTTTTTTCAAATTGTAAATTATTCTCTGAGCTTATATTTAGTTCAAAAGAATGTGTGCTACCAACCATTATCTCCATCGAAATCGAAGTTTTCTGAAATGCGAATTGTATCGATAGATCCAACTGACAGACTTCTACCAGCACTCCTGAAAGATATTTCTACATCTTATGATTAATTTCGGCGTAAATTTGAATTTCCTAGAAATATACATAAATATGTATACATTTTTAGGAAATAAACATATTCTTAATTTTCCAGCATTAGGATAGGATGTGGATGATTCTATAGTTAACGGGAGTACACCAGAGTCCCGATCGATGAACAATCTCGGGGGTTGCCTGAAAATAGCCTTGTTCATATAGCGCGTAAAGCGAAACGTAAACAGGCAGGGCCGCCTGAACCGTTTTTATAATATTGCGCAATCTACTTGACTGAGTAGTATAGTGCATGCGTCCCTTAAGAGGCGGAGTCGCAACCTTCTTTCGCCCTGCCCCCTGAGAAACTGCGGGGACCAGGGAATTATTAAATTTCCAGCAATAAGTATGATGTGGATAATTTATGAGACAAATGGAAATACTTTACATTGTTTTCTTCACGTGAATAATTGTCCTGTCTTTCAACTATATCTGAAATCTTTAAAAATATACATAAATGTGTAATACTAGTATCACTCTTGAAGTATTAATAAGAAATTATTACCTTTGCAAAAACTTAGAATACGAATAATCAGAAAGTGAATGTAGATACTTGCTTTTGCTTTTATTGCAACGACCACTTTCAAGTTCTTCCATCTCTTCGCCTTCTGACGATACCGACGATACAAAATCAAGTCGAGTTCCGTTTTTCATGAGCTCATCGTGTCTTTTCAAAATTTTATTATTTTGTTTTTTTTTTCGCTTCGACTTTGCCAACATAAAATTTTTTCTTAGTTCTCTGAAAGAAAGGAAAGGTTAGTTTAGAATTTGAAACGGTGATTAAAAAATTAGTCAATTTAGGAACTGTGCGCCTACAAAAAAAAGTTTCTTAGCATATTAAGACGTTCATTATGTACTTCAAACATATCCCTTTTATAATTTCCCACACCTACTCCTCTTATGTTCTTCTACTTCCCCTACCCTCTCCTCACTTGCACAGCTAACACAACTTTTTCCCGACCACCCTTACCCAGATATCACTTCTCTTCCCCACTTACTCGGACTATCCTACTAGCCCTCCCGGCTCTTCCTCTTTCTTCCCTCCCTCACTTACAATATTTTCCCCTACCCTCCACTCATTTCCGCTATATTCTCCTAATTTCCCCTACTGCCCTTCGCCCAATCTCCAATATTCATCTTCCCGCTCCTCGTCTCCAATCACTCCTCATACTCCCCCATCCCGCATTTCCCTTAACTCACCTCCGTACATTTCCCTACCCTCACTACCACTCCTCTCACTTCCCCTCACTTCACGTACTTTCTCTCTCATAATTTCCTCTCATTCCTCCCCCCACTTCTATTCACCCACCCATAATTTTCCCTCGCTTCCCATACTTTGTTTCCCCTCCTCTTCCCCACTACCCCTCCCCAATTTTCCCTCACTTCCCCTACTGTGAAAAAAGTACGATGGAAGGACAGACACCCGACCAAAGTCTAGCAGTTTTTGCCCGGGGCTACAAAACCCTAAAAATAACAATAATATGAAGAAAAGGTTTAATTAATATTTCTCTCACTTTCTTATACCCTACATAGCACACTTCCCGAAAAAAGAAGGTCTCTCCCAGGTTGGCCATCTCCAATATTGGAAGAAAAACTTAACACTCATTTGTTTGGATATCTGAGACGGGTTTCGTCTCGAACATCGCGGATCTCTAGTGCCGGGAAGGCCCGGTAGCACATCACGCAGCACCCACTCGAATGGTGGTGCGGGTGCCTCCGCTGCTGGTACGACGATTGGAATTGGTGCGACGACGGGAACTACTACGACAACCAGGACTGGCACAGGTGCGACATCAACTGGAACGGGAACCCCTAACGGCACTTGAACACCTACTGGAATCGGAACCTCGCTCCTCTCGGCATAAGAAGGCCCTGTAACAATCAATTGTCATTGTTAGTCGTGCGTGATAATGCCTACGTGGACTCGGCGTGACCGTGCGTGTACGTGTGGGCCCGATGTACGTGGCTTGCCTTGAAGGGCCTGGCGATAGGAAAAGTATGAAAATATATATAAGGTGCACAAGAAAAGTGAGGAATATCAAGTGGAGTGAGGATATTATTCGACTTACGGTTTTAGAAATCGGATAAATGATGCCTGTCAGCGAAGTAGATGACAGAATTATTTGAAGACGCTGGTTTTCACTAAAACTGCGAAGACTTTATTCGTGAGCGAGAGAGCAGAGCGGATGGTGCTTCTTTCAACGACTAACGACTTGCAACTGATCATTCTCGTTGCTGCCTGCAAGCTGGCAGCCCGGCGCGACAGCTCTCTGTGGAAGAGGGAGCTGCTGCTGGCACGCTGATGGGCCAGATTCCGGCAATGAGATCGCAATGGAGAGGTGGGGACACCGTCCTCCGTGATCAATATCCCGACTTCGAGCGCTGGCGCCATTTTCAACTAAAATATCGTACTTTTTAATTAATATTTAAAAATAGTTTATATGATTTAAAATCAATGATTTTAAGATACGTCCCTAAATATCATTTCAACTTCATTTGCCCGCAAGAAAAATGAAGTAAAGTTCAATGCAACGGTTCTTCAAAATTATTTGTTTATAATTAATTATATACAAGTAAAACAATTCCAAAATTAATCAATCTTAATAGTCCTCGAAAACCCGTTATATTATCTACCCAGAATTTACATGCAATTTAAACTTAGAATGAATAGAACTTAGTAATTACATAAAGAAACAAATACTGGATTAAATATGTGAATTACGTGACTAAGACTATAGCAATATTGATATATATGTATATATATTTATATATACATATATATATATATATATATATATCAATTTATTAATTGTATTTATTAATCATTTACTTCAGTTGAGGCCGTTTCTGTTTTGTTTTCTATATTACTGTTGATTATAATTATTAACTTCAGAAAGTTAACATATCTAATTCGCATCTTTCCCCAATTTAAGAGATACTGTGATATTTTGAATATTTAACATTTCGGGAAATCAGTGGTTTAAATTTCCAAAGATGTTTGTTGGTTTTTTTTTCATTATTTGTCGGTTGAGATCCCCCGGCTAGGCCAATGAGTCTAAGGAAGAGGAAGAACGTCAGAGAAGAAAGGAGATAACAGCGCGCGTGTGAGTTAGAGAAGGATAAACCTTGGCGTACGTGCTGAAAGTGCCGTGAGGTGAGCGTGCCGGCTGGGGAGGCGTCTCACGGCAGCACATGATGCAGCAGCACTGTTTACGTGCTTAACCGGGGAATTGCCCGGCCTTCTACCGGCGACCAGGCACAAAGGGAAAGTTTGGCTTATTATCATGGCTCACTTAGGGTGAGCAAGCTTGTATTTTGAAAACACCTTGAAATCGGCAATTTGTCACGTAGACCCTTCACTCAAGTTTTCTCATGAAAATTTGGGTGCCAAGTCAGGCAGCCGATTGCTGATTTCCGGAGTTCTCAATCTGGCCGTGGGCCTATAACAAATCCCGTGAAATCTGATAATATTTCCCGAAATTATGGAAAATGTAATCAAATACTTGAAAGCTTTTAAAAAGCATTAAAATAATTACAATTCTCGAAAATCTCGTAAAATCGCTAAGAATATTTAAAAATATTTGAAACGTTATACCTGTAGGTCCTGTAAAATCCTTCCATATATTCCAAAATTCTAGGAAATTCTTCACCACGTAAATTTTTTTAAATTCTCTTGCAATCCTTGGCAATCCCTTGAAATTATTTTAGTCTCTTAAAAATGTCTTAGAGTCTTTTAAAACATCTTAAAATATGTCGAAACCTTTGAAATCGCATCAAATTATTGTAATCAATTAAAAATTTGTCGGAATCTATTAAAATTCCGTAAAATTTTTCAAATCCTTTGATGTCTTTTGAAATTTCTTAAAACTTTTTTAAGTTTTTTCAAATGCCCCTTGGAATCTGTTTTGTCTAACACCCGCGATGCAAATGCGACTTCGGAGACTCGTCTCTCGACGGCCTCCTCAGTCACATTTCCATCTCGAGTGTTGGACAAAGTTTTATTTGCGTTTCGTTGGAGACGGCGATTCAACTCGTGTGATTGCCTACTTCTCCCACTGAATGCACAATATACTATTTAAAATACCCTAAAATATTTTAAATCCTTGAAAATCTCAATGGATTACTGAAATAAATTGAAAATTCGTTGAAATTTTTTAAGGTATACTAAAATATATCAAATCTTTTTAAATCTCTTGACATTTTTTAAAGCTTCTGAAAGTTACTTGAAATTTCCAAAAAAACCATAAAGTCTTTAATATCCTTTAGAATCACTTCAAATTAGTGAAATTTATTAAAAATACCCTATTTTATTATTATTATTAGTTCTGGGTTGAGACCGTAACAGCCCCTGACGATTGGGTAATCCCGTTGCGTCCCCTTGTGAGCCTAAGCGTGACCCCAAAGCCCTCTCCATAGGGAGAGGACCGCAGCTACGCTGTTGGCTGATATCTCTGACTCATTGATGCAGTAATTTCCTGTGAGTGTTAGACGTTTCTCCGCAACCGCAGGGCAGTGACAAAGGATGTGAGTAGCTGTCTTGTTATCCTTTCCGCACAGACGACAGAGGGGACTTTCTGCAAGCCCTATCTTATGTCTGTCATATCCGAGGTTCCCATGTCCTATACGCATTTCTGTTAGGACTTTGATTTGGTTCCTCCCCAGCTTGTGTATTTCCCTTGCTCGGTTAGAGTTAAGCTTTGAGCCCAAGAGTGTTTTGGCCTGTCTGCAACCAGAGACCAAATCCCACTCATTCTGATGTTCCTCAGTCAGCCAACTGTTAATTTCTTCAGTGACTGACCTTCTGGAAATACCTACAACTGGCTCGGGTCCTGTAAAATTTCTTCTTGCTGCTAGTTTCGCTAGCCTATCCGATATCTCATTGCCCTTGATACCGCTGTGTCAAGGGATCCATAGCAGAGTGACTAGATTTTCCGTCGCTAACATATTTAGTGCCTCAAAGCATTCCCATACTAATAGCGACGTAGTCGTTGTTCCATTCAAGGCCAATATAGCAGCCCTGTTGTCTGAGCAGATACGGATGTTCCTTTTATTGCCATACTCTTTTGCCTTGTAGGCGCACTGGAGTATGGCCATAATCTCAGATTATAGAACTGTGGCGTAGGACCTGCATTCCCCTCGTTCCTGGAGCCATCTGTAAACCAGTTTTCTCCATCACTGGGGTGGTGTGTGTCGCCGTTAACCCATTCCCCCTCCGTGGATAGGCTTACTCGATACTTTCTGTCAAAGAAGTAGCGAGTGACCATTTTGTCCCTGGGCATATTCAGGGTCGGCCTCCTCGCCATGTAGACTGGGATCTTCACTACTGTCTAGATCCTTCTGCCATTTACCGAATTTAGCCTCCAGGCCGCCTTCGCAGCCACGGCCTTGATGGTAAGATGGAGGGGCTCTAAACCTGTTAGTGCTCCCAGTGCCATCGTGGGTGTCGACTTCGAGGCACCAGTGATGCCTCTCAAAATCAGTCCCCTGATCCTTTCCAGTCGAGACTTCACAGTGGACAGCTCGACCCTGCTCCACCAGACCACCGCCGCATAGGTTAGCCTGGGTCGCAAGATCGCTGTGTAGATCCACATAAGTGTCTTCGGTTTCAAGCCCCAGCTTTTCCCTATGGCTCTCCTACAGAGCCATAGAGTCGCTACTAGCTTCTTTCACTTGTTTTCCAGGTGCTCGTTCCATGACACCTTCTTATCCAGGATGACTCCTAGATATTTAGCTCGTTCTTTGATTTCCAGTTGCTGCCCTCCAAGTTTCAATGTACTCGTGGTTCCCCACTTGTACCTTCTGGTGAAAACAACCGCGTCTGTCTTACTCGGATTAACCGACAGTACAGTTTTCTTGCACCATGAATCCACTATCATCAGTGCTTGCTGCATTACTCCGAAGAGCGCATCCAGATGCTGGACGCGCACGATAACCAGTATATCATCCGCATTGCCTATGACGTGGTGACTCTGACTCGAAAGTAGATGAAGCAGTTAATCCAATGCTAAGCACCACAACAAGGGCGATCAAACTCCTCTCTGCGGACATCCCGAGTCAATGGTTCCACATAAAGTGGCATCACCCTTAGTCGTAGTTAGATTCCTGTTGACCAAAATGTGGCACGTCCATTCCACGACTGCAATAGGTACACCATGTGTAATCATGGCCGCACTGATCACCTCTTCAGAGGTGTTATTGAAGGCTCCTTCGATGTCCATATAGGTTCCAATCGCGAGGCCTGTCTCCTTCAGTTGACCTTCAATTAGGTTTACTGCTCCGCTTAGGGCCGTCTCCGTCGAATGACCAGCCCTGTAGGCATGTTGGTCCTTGTGAAGTGGCCTACTTGACAAGCTGCTTTCGGAATAAAGACTACTCTCGTACCTCTCCAGGCCGCTGGGGCATCTCCCAACGTCAGACTAGCCCTAGCAAGTCTCACTAGCGGCCCTTTTGATGACCTCTCCAGCCCTATGTAAGAGGACTGGATATATGCCATCTGGGCCAGGAGAGACCCTGGCGGGGGTGACAATTTCGTTGGCTAGTCGCCTTTTCGGGCCCAGTTAGGCCAAAGGCGACATTGTTTGCCTCTGAGGTGTCGTCCCCTTTTCTCCAAACCTTGTAAAGCCTGGGAAATGTGCCTTGATCAGGTGAGCCAAGGTATCCCCGTCCGACTCTGAGTACCCCCCGCCGGGCAATTTTAGAGTTCCGAGAATAGCGTCCGGATTTCTAGAAAGCAGTCTATCCAGTCTAGCCACCTCAGTTCCCTTCTCGATGTCTGTGCAAAAGTTAGTCCAGCTCTCTTGCTTTCCTTTATGTATTGCACCCCTGTATTCGTCCCTCATCGTTGTGAATGAGGTTCATAGTTCCTTCGTTTTGCCAGTACTGGCACGTCTGAACCTCTCTCTGGTTTCCCTGCGAAGCTCTTCGAGTTTCCCATTCCACCAGTGTGGAACTCTTGCAGGTCGAAAATTACTTTCATAAGTAGCTTTGATGGCTTCCGTGAAAGTTTTGGCTGCCATCTCCAGGGTATCCTCGTCTCGAATTGACCTAGGAACTTCTAAAAGTGCACATCTTAGTTCCGTGGAAACCTGATCCCAGTCCGTTCTTCTGGAATTTCTGACCCACTTAGGGCCATCGGGTACAACGGATTCCAACACGAACTCTATCTATGAGTGATCTGAGAGAGTGGATTTATCTGAAACTCTCCAATTCATGATATTATCCCTAAAACTACTGGTAGAGAGAGTACAGAGAGTGGTGTTCCCCGTCTTAAGGATATCTAAATCAGTGGTGATTAGGTATTCCAGTAGGTCATTACCTCATGAGATGATATCCGTGCTACCCCACAAAATATGGTGGGAATTAGCATCGCATCCCAGCAGAAGCGGAATACCCTTTACCTTGCAATATTCCACCAGTGTACGTAGCTCCACTGGTGGGTTGGTATCGCTGTCATAAGGAAAATAACCTGATCCCAAAACTAGCCTTCCTATTCCTTTGAGATCCGTGGCTATCACCATCAGGTCTCTCGAACATAGCTCAAGCAGCGGGACAGCATTAACTCCCTTCGCCGGTATGCAGGCCCTTGGTTTAGCCGCCTTGGAGTCCCTGTAACAAAAAATACCAGCCCCCCCCCCTCCTAATCCCCTTATGGTATCTCGAACTAACCATGGTTCTTGGATTAGCGAGATACCTGTGTGCCTCGCAGCCATGCCCCTCTGCAAAACTGCAGAGGCGTCTTTGCTGTGATGCAAGTTAATCTGGGTAATGGTTAGACCAGAAGCAGTCATTTAGGTCTGCTCCCGATCTTCCTATGTCTCAATAGGCTCCTCCTGTCCCTAGCCTGCAACCCTAAAGTTGATCTGTCCAAAGTGATAGTAGGGCCTGTTGTTGAGTGCCGCAAGAGCCCTCGTCTGGGACTCAGAAATCTGCACAACTAGGAGAAGCCTGGTGCGTCCTACTGTGTCCTCTTCTTGAGGCCTATCGTGCCTGAACATTCGCCAGGACGCTGTCTTGAGTGAGGGGTTGAATTTCTTTAACCGACGGAGCACCTCAGACGGGTCTTCCAGTTTACCCGGGAACCACGCCGTAGCCCTCACCATCTTCTGGATCAACTCAACCCCACCCACCTTAAGAGATGCACCTTCCCACGACTCTGTCTTGACCACTGCTTTGATTAGCCAAGCTTTAGCCGCTAGGTCGGCTGCCACCAATACGAAGACCCCTCCCCTGCAGAAGGAGTTCACGAATCTTGGCCATTGATCTAGGAACACTCTTTCGAGCGCCCTCTAGATAGCCTCCCTGAAGATCTCGTACTGCTCCGCAGTGAGCAACGTGTCCGGGTAGTTGGTGTCGGTCACCACAATCTTCAGGTGGTTAGTTCTCTGAGCGGCCGACAATCCAGCTCCCGACGACTCTCTGTTCGTCGGCTGCTGGGCCGCCTTGTGCCTCTTCAAAGGCTTAGCCACCCTTGTTGGGGTGTCCTCTGAGCCCCTACCTCTCTTCTGAGCCTCAGTGATGGATGTCGGCCCTGTAGCTGCCGACGTTCCAGCTTCGGCAGCTGCTCTACTATCCTGCTGTGCTTTCCTCTTCAGTCTCCTTTTCATGGAAGCGTTGATGTGTCTCCTCTTTTTAGGCGACTGATTGGCCTCTCCCATTACCATAGCCTCGTTCAGGGGGACCGTCGATCCCTCAGCTCCCAAGGGAGCTGGGGGCACAGCCGTCACCTGAATTTGGCATGCCGGAGAGACAGATGGGGAGGAAAGGGTTATGTTAGACCCGTTAAGGCCCAACCCCTCTCCCCCCTCCGCCACCTCCCTTCCTCCTTTCTTGCCATCTTTGGTATTTTGCGTGTTCAGTTTGATCCCACGAGAAGCTAGGGAAATGAAAGGTCCGCCCTTGCAGAGCCCCGCATGCAGGGGTAAGTCTAATTACTCGGGGAGGTCGTCCGGTGTCCCCGAGAGGCCGTTAGGATACCTTCGTAACCCCTAGGTGCCAAAGTGCCACGATCACTCTACACCCATGGCTTAGGGGGGTGGTCACTCTGAGTGAGACACTCAATGTTCAAATATTCGCTTGCAGACCACCAACTAAAAGGTGTTACAGCCCCTAAGGTAGAAAAAATACCCTCAATATATATTTTAAATCCTGCAAAATCTGTTGAAATCCCTGCAAATTTTGTGAGGCTCTTGAAAATTCGCTGCCATTTAAAAAAATTAATGTTTTAAATTCTTTGAAATCCCTTAATATTATTGGAATTAATTGAAAATTCCTTGGAATCTTTTAACATTTCCTAAAATCTTCAAAATTCTTTGAACTCTTTATAAATACCTTTAAATGTCCATCAATTCCTGCATGGGATTTTCACTAGGGATCAGCCCTATCCGACCCCCGACTTTTTGTACAGCAGCCGTTGTCGCTTACAAGTTCCACATAACGGGTGAACTCATCCGCCACCAGATAGCGCGTCGATCGTCCTGTTCCAGAAAAATGATGAGTCTTATGTGTCAAAACTCTTAAAATAATAAAATAGCGGTTCTTAACTTATTGTTATGGCTTTTGGTGTTAATAGTGAGATGTAGTGTGTTTTAATGAATCTTTTGACCAGTTGAATATGGGTCGTTACAAGGGCAGGTCTTGTATAGTGCCCTTTTGTAATTCGGGGTACAAATCCTGCATAGAAAAGCGGTCTCTTCTATCAGTTCCTTCAGATTCAAATCGTCTCCTCGAATGGGAAAAAGCAATTCCTCGGCAGGCTTATACATTACAAAGTGGTCAAGTTTTTTGTGAAGTACATTTTTTACCGGAACAAATTGTCAGGACACACGAAGTGAAGGATCCCGATGGCAAGGTTATGACGTCGGTATGTATATGTTTTAGAACTTTTATACTTCACATATTATTAAAGAATAATTTAAATAGAAGTCAAATTAAAATTTTTTTAAAAATTGTTACACACATGAGTTAACAGAACAGGAAATGTCAGTGTTTTGTCTTTAAACAAAAGTAATGTAAGAGTTTATTGTTATAAGCAATTTTATGGAACCTAAACAAGAATTATTTATTGAATTATAAAAACTAATTCTTAATTGCTTCAAAAAATGTATGTTGGAAAATATACGTTGTTTTTTAGAGAAAATTAGGCGATATGTATGTTTCCAATTTGCAAAAAAAGATGTCTACGAAGTTGTATTTGAATTTTGTGCTTTGTTTTTCAAAAACTCCGAATTCTTTATAATCCTCAATAATTTTTGACCTAACTGAGATATTTATCGTTTTCTTCTTGTTTTGATAGCGTTTATTATCTTATTTTGAAATCTACAGAAAAATATAAAAAAGGTTTAAAATTAATAAAATGGTGATTTTTCTAAATATATGAAAAGTCGCTTTTTCAAAAAAACCCACACTTATATTTTTTGCCAATTTTTTGTTGAATTCTTACTTTCATAAGGAAGATATCTTGTGAGTTTTATAGGGGCTAAATAACTTTTGTCGACAGGAGAATTTTTTTTGATAAAATCGAATTTTCGAATTTTTCTGGCAAACAACGACAGATATGAAAAAATGTTGATATAAAACTTTATACGTCTAAAAAAGTTCTATGCAAATAGCCCCTTGATATTTTGCGATATTTTTGCAGAAACTTTTCAAAAAGATTGCGAAGAATAAAAAGCTGGGATTTTCCAGAAAATTTTTTTTTCATGTTCTCAAAATTTTATGAAATGAATAAAAGATTTTCTGGAAAATGGCACCTTTTCATTCTTCCCAATATTTAAACAAAGTTTCTGCTAATAGAAGAAAGGCATCATATCAGCTTTATGCGGGCTAAACCATTCTTCAGGATGGGATAATTATTTTTTTCCTAAAAATTTAATTGTTGAATTATTCTCGCAAATGATGCAAAATATCGTAAAAGAGCATGGGGCTATTTGCATAGAACTTTTTTAGACGTACAAAGTTTTATCTCAACATTTTTTTATATCTGTCGTTGTTTACAAGAAAAATTACAAAATTTGATTATATAAAAAAATTCTGCTGGCGACAAAAGTTATTTAGTCCGCGTAAAACCCACAAAATATCTTTATTATGAAACTAAACATTCAACGAAAAATTAGCAAAAAATATAAGTGTGGATTTTTTTATAGCAGCTTTTCATATTTTGTAGAAGAGCCACCGCCATTTTATTAATTTTGAAGCTTTTTTATATTTTTCGATGGGTTTCAAAGTAAGACAATAAACGCTATCAAAATCCAAAAGAAAACGACGAATATCTCGATTAGGTTATTATTAGGTTATTAATCATTATAATATTAGGATTTGCTATTTGTTGCAGGTGGTTTTAAAGAGACCTTATTTAGTACCAGGTGCGATTCCTTCGATATTTCCCAATTGCCCAAAATACCTGTC
>CAKNYM010052685.1:515858-534606 GCA_932195095.1 Andricus curvator | reverse complement strand
TTAATATTCGAATTTCGAAAAAAAAAATTAGGGATTTTTTTCTCCGGAAATGGAAACTTTTGCTGGGCGACTTGCACTCTGGGGTGAAAAAAAAATTTTCAATTCATTTTTGGAAACATATTTTCCAATAAATCAAATGATTATGGAAAATATTCTTTTATTTAAAAAGTTTTCGTCCGCTTTTTATAAAAATATAATTTTTATTAATTCAGGATGAGTATTCCAAAAATTATATTAAAGTCGATCGAATAAAGACTTAATAAATTTGTGTAAAAAGCGAATTAGGAAAAGAATGATACGGTGTGGGATTTATTTAACTAAATTGTGTGTTCTGCATGTTTGTAGAGATTTTTTGGAACCGTTCGCATGGCAGGTGGAACCAACGACCATCCTTGTACTCCTACCTTCCTTCAGGTGTACAAAATCCTCTCGGCTTATAGCATTTTAAAACCACCCAAGTTAGGAAATTGCACCCCGACTAATACTGATCCTTCAAAGCCACTGATTACACTTTCTCAGTTAAAAGAGCTCTGCAAATAAAAAAAAACAAGTACCTTTGACCTTATTAAATAAAAGCTCACTGTTGTTGTCGAGGATGTAAATTCTGATTTTAATGACTTCGTTCCCGCTGTGGAGCACGATTACGCGCTGCCAGAAATTAGACAGTGCTTGTTGTTTTATACAACCGAAAGCGTCTGCCGACATGTCAGGAATCGCATAAAATGCGAAACTTGCTTGAGTGCTTTTTTGTCGACTACAAGAGTTGATAAAGACACTTTGTTTTTTTCTTGCAGTCAAGCACCACGGAGTTACGAAAAATTCGTAGATGCAACTCCGACTGGTCTAAACAAGGAACTCGTACATCCGAATTTACGGATGTATGAACTAATCCTCAGTATTGAGAATCTGTTCGAGAAGTATTGCAAGTGCCGTAATGCTTTTGAATTAATTCTCAATTACTTCACTGCATCTGCGACTAAAATTCAATTTCCATGCAAAGAGCACGAGAGTGTTGCTCTCGAAATTTTAGCGTACATAATTCAATCTTATTTGCAAATTAGAATGCGTGAATTCATCAAAGAAGAAAAGATTGAAATTAAAAAAGCTAGTCAATTGAAGAAGAAGGAAGCCAAGCTTCTTTCCGAATAAATTCAAAACCTTATAGTTGAAGCCAATTTGGCTTACCTTAAGTTCCTTACCTGATCCTATTAACTTGTAAGTTTTGTAAAGTAACAACCTAATAACATCTGAATGCCTTGAAGGTGTCACTTATGCATTTGCACTAAAAATTGTTATGTATGATAGTACTAATATTGTATGTTATTTAGTTGTGCATTTTAGAAAAATATACTGAATTTGTTGATTTTGCGAATATTTACTTATTCGTTTAATTCATTCACCCCCCCCCCCTCTTTTTCAACGTATATTTTGTAAAAGAAAGTTTATTTTATTCCTTGATAACAAAATATAATACAATAAATATGTGTTTGAATTATAGAAATATTTCTAACAAAAATTTTAATTGGCTTGTTATATTTAGCCAAAAAAAATTTTCTCATTCTTAAAAATTGAATTATTAAAATTTAGAATTTTTGAATTCCTAATTTATTATACTAAAAAAATATTAAGATACTATTACATTTGCTAATTTCATTATTCAAGTTTCTATAATATTTTTATATTATAATTTTTTCTTGTTACATTTTTTATTATAATATTTCCTTTCCTCTTAGGATTTTTATTTTTTCCATAGTGTTCTGACTTCCAATTTATTATAAAATTAATTTATATTTGTTATTAATAAATTTTATTCTTAATATATAGTACCTATTAAACATTTCATCAAAAAACACATACTTACTTCCATATGTTAAATACCTATTGTTATTAACAAACATATATAAAGTTATAATTTTAATAATTATATATTAAAGTGCCATTAGAATAAATCAAAATATTATGAATATAAATTGTTTAACGTTTTTAAATGTTGCTTGCATTATATAAAATTTTGAGAATACTGCGATATATAGCACTTTTAAAACAATGTTTTTGTAATAATACTTTTAGATTTCAATGACTTTTATATTTTTCAAATATCAATTACCCATCAAAGAGTTGCTGGTCTTAATTTTGCAAACTGAAATGATCGGGAATGTTTTTATTTAATATTAATTATTGACTTTTCCATAAGACCAATGCTTTTCTAGAACAGGACGATCGACGCGCCGCCCGACGGATAGTTCACCCGTGAAGTGGAACTTGTAAGCGACAACTACTTTTCTCAGTAGTTGGATAGGGCTGCTAGGGATAACCAGATATAACAATGGGCCTGGTTACACCGGCGAACCTACAGTAGGCCGGCTTACTATAAGCTAGCTTAAATACGAGAGTGGCTCAGTTTCGCGTCGGCGCAAAAGCGTTTTCAACAGTGGCTCTCTGTCGCACACGTGGAGTCCCTGCGGCTTCTGCGCCGACGCCAATCTGGACACTCTCATTTAAGCACGAAGGAATAGTAAGGAGTGGTATCACCCTATGTGTTTGGTGAGCAGAGGTGGGACAAGCGACGTCCAAGAATTCGTTAATGCTTGCCACGAATGAAAACTCGTATGCACGGTCGTGCACATGCGCAGAGCTGTTTTCGCAGTCACGTGTTATACCCACTCCCCTACATTATATTTTGACATCTCGATGCATATGCAGGTTATGTTCGTTTGTGTTTTTATTTTGTTGGGTGTATATCACGTTCCTGAATTAAAATCGAGAAGGAAAATGGCATCAAAAAATACGAAAAGGATCTAGAAAGTTTAAGTACTACAATAACATTATTATACTCATTTATGGATTACGTAAGTAAGGGATAAAGTTAATTTCAGTGAACAAAATATTGTAGGTTAATATGTGCAAAATTTTTATATTTTATGACCATTAAATAATTGCATGTGATTATCATTTTATAATAATGAAAATGTAAAAAATAATATAGGGGAAACCACCCTACAGTAGATAATGATTTACAGTAGATAATCTTAATTAAATGGAAAACTGACAAAAAATGTTCATTACTTTTGTTAGTAGAACGTTTCAGCAAGGATACTATATCTTCTGACGAAGTTTCATTGAAATTCTATAATTAATTAATGCGTTTTATTGAAACATTCACATTCACAATTTTATTTTACTAAACCGGCAGCACAGAAATGTTCAAAACAAAACACAAGTTCGAAACTTCAAACACGTGTTGACATCGTTGGCATGGCAACCGCCAGTGCGCATGTGCACGACCGTGCATACGAGTTTTCATTCGTGGCAAGCATTAACGAATTCTTGGACGTCGCTGGTCCCACTCCCCACTTACAGGGATACTACTCCTTACTATTCCTTCGTGCATTTAAGCTAGTTTATTGTAAGCCGGCCTACTATAAGCTCGACGGTGTAACCAGGATCCATGGGCCTGGTTACACCGGCGAGCCTACAGTAGGCCGGCTTACTATAAGCTAGCTCAAATACGAGAGTGGCTCAGTTTCGCGTCGGCGCAAAAGCGTTTTCAACAGTGGCTCTCTGTCGCACACGTGGAGTCCCTGCGGCTTCTGCGCCGACGCGAATCTGGACACTCTCATTTAAGCTAGTTTATTGTAAGCCGGCCTACTATAAGCTCGACGGTGTAACCAGGATCAATGTTTAGTCAGAGATGAGGTGGGAGATTGCTCCTGCCGTGTATTTCATTTCGACTGACTTACCGCAGCGCGCCCTTTCCCCCTTGACCTCCAGGGAACTAAAATTAAAGGTGGCTTACCTTCCAGCCGCCTGTTACTCACTTGGTTAAACAGGGTACAATTTGATAGAGTCGATAGAGAAGATCGGAATTGGTAACTCTGATATGATGAAAACCAGAGGTAAAGAACGTATTGAAAAATTTTAAAGTTAAATTTATTTATTATATATACCATTAAGCCATTTCCCTTTCAGGGTAGGCGTCACACTACCCGATTCGGGTAGTGTTTCTAGGTGGATAGTTTCTTGTAGTAAATAACTACAAGTGTGGGTTCACCACACCCACGATGTGCCAACAGCACTCAGTAGTCTCGAATGGTCACCCATCCAAGTACTAACCGCGCCCAACGCTGCTTAACTTCAGTGATCTGACGAGAACTGGTTTTTTCAGAAAATCTGCCCAGTGTGAAATATTTTTCGCTTATTAACATCTCGAATTAAATGAATGATATTCCTAAATAATAAAATATAATTAAAACTTGTATTCTTTTTGTCTCGTGTATACATTTTTTAACTTTTCTGATAAATTTTCTCTATGAAGAAATTATAATACATCAATAAAAATTAACATAAATCAACTTTCATATCAATTTTTTTTTTAATCGTAAAACAGAATTACGGCTGTTTAATATTTATTTTTCTTATAAGGCCTATTAACGAACTGTCTATTATTGCGGAATTTTCTATAAGAGCAGTCGTAGCACTATACATAATTAATCTTACGGAAAATTCCGAAATACTAGACAGTGTCTGTTAAGTAACTGAGTGGATAAAAATCTATATTTTCGTTGAATAATTAAATTACTTATTAGAAATACCTATCATCACCGAGACAAAATTTTCTTTCATTTGCAGAAATTCCTTGGTTATCTTTTTACTTTTTTATTTGAATTAAAGAAATAGTTTGTTGTTGTAACGAGAATATTGTTTCTTAATGTAAAACAATATTTTGCTTCATGCAACCAAAAATTGATCTATATTAAAGGAAAAAGTTGTTCGTGTCAATTATTATATTATTTGGTTTGACAAAATAATAAAATTAAATATACGAAGCTTTTATTAAGAATAAAGATGTTATTTTAAAAATAAAAACTTTATTTTTGCTACAAATGAGGCTAGTTTAAAATACGTATATTTTCAGCCACGTTTTCCTAAAGCTGGATGCAGTTTTCAAATAAGAAGCTAAAAACCTAAATTTCCAAACAACATTTTGGCATACGGCCATTTTTCATTCTTTTTTACCATCCCTGCAAATAAAAAAGGCCAATTGTATTCAAATGGAAATGTTGAAATGAGCATTTGAAATTAAATGCCATGGTAGAACTATCATTAAATATACCTCAATGGATTTGAATTGACGCAATATATTTAAATCGTAAAGATGAAATTGGTGGCACTTCATCATTACGGAATGATCATTCTGCATATTTTTAATTTAGTAGAAATCACACCTTTTTGATTTATTATACTATTAAATGCATATAATTTCAAAATATATTTTTTTATTTCAACAATTAGTGATTTTTTCCATTATTTTCCAATTTAAATATTTTACTTTATTCATTAAATATTGAATTAGTTGCAGTAAGTACTTTAAGTCAAGAAAATTCGATAAATATTATTTGTATTATATTGTTAATTTATGTCCAAAGTCACTTTTTATTCTCATTAAACAATCAATATTTACTGAACTTTAGTTCAAAGGTACAAATTATATAATATATAACAACTTTTATTCCTTATTATCAATTAACCACTTCAATCTCTTCAATAATACTATTTATTAAAGTATTATTTTATTATTCAATAAATTAAAATTCTATTGCAAAACTCCAATTAAAAATAATTCCGGTCTATAAATTTATGTGCGATTCAATGCAATTAGATGCATCGCATGACCAATCTCCATTTTTACATTAACCTCTATTGGATAATATAAAACCATTTACAAAATTCTTTTTGAATTAAAAGTCGTCAATTAAATCCAAAAGACGGTTCATTGGCTTGCGAAACAATTCAGTGCAATAGACCGCACACTGGTTCTATCCCGTGTAGAAATAGCCCCACTTGGCCCTATTAAAAGTCGGGCACTAGTCGGGGGCTAGTGGGGTTCTTTTTGGTGTACATTTCTAGTCGGGGGCTGGTCGGGGACTAGTCGAGCTATTTCAAAAAATCTTAATCCTCTGTGTAGGCTATTTTTATGTCAAAATTCCTAGGCGGGTTCTAGTCGGGCTCTGATCGGGCTATTCTTCTTTTAATGTAACATTTTTAATATCAATTCAACGAGAGTTTAAGACTGTTCCTGTGTTCTAAAATTTCGAAAAACTATAAATACAAATATCGCGAAAACAATTTTTTTTCTGTTTTTTTTTTAAGGAAAAAAAATCTAAGTTCCATCTTTAAGATAAATTGTAAATCTTCAGAAAAAATTACATTTGATTTAATTCTTAGTCGTCGTAAAATAGTCTAAAACGCCTAAAAAGCAAAACATTATAGGAAAGTTTAAAAAAAATTGTGTATTAAAAAAATTGTCGCAGTACGCGATAAAATTTCTAAGTTCCGTGGATACAAATTTTAAATGCTCATTAAAAATGACATTTTATGTCTTTATATCAAAAGTTTTAAAATAGTCTAAAGCGCGAAAAAACAAAATATTACACGAAGAAAAATTGTAATCGATTTAAATTATTTATTTAAAAATTATTTTATTCATATTCCTGTTAACAGATTATTTATTTTACGTCTATATTATGATGTCGTATAATAATAAAAAAATTAATTAGAAAAAAGATTTAAAAAATTGTTGTTATTACTTTTTTGAGCTGTACCTTATGAAGATGGCTTTTTCATCGAGTTTCAACTCGTAGGTTTAGCGCAATGGTTAAGACTACCGACTGCTAGGCGACAGATTCAGGTGTAGATGTAGGTTCGAAACTCCGTATCGTTAGAAATTTTATTTGTAATATAATGTTTAAAAATGTAATATATGTATTCATTCTAAGCAGGGCAATTAACATTCATAGACAGAATACTCGCAGTCAATTATTATTTATTTTTTAAATACCTTTTTTGTTATATCTTTAGAGGATAGCAATAGTGGTACTGCGCCAGTGGTGTGTTCTCACGTGGGTAGTACCCGAGTAGACCCCGACTGGGATAAGTCGGGTCATCCGACCAGCCCCCGACTAATTCACCGTGACGAACTGGTCGGGTACCCGACCAGTTGTCCCGACTAGCCCCCGACTTAAAGTGGGGCCAACTGGTCGGGTACCCTACCAGCCCCCCATTTGCATTTCCACACGGGATTTAATATCTACAATTCACTGCAGTTGCAGACATTCAGTTCAATTCACTGACAAATTTTTCAATTGCGATTTAACAATTGGATATTAAATGCAATTCACCATGTTTGTCTTGAATTGCATTTCACCAAAATTGTCGATTGACCATTTTATTTTTTAATTGCAGTCAATCAATTTGAAACGAATCTTTTTTTTTGCAGGGATACCACAACACACACTCTTCCTTACTATTTCAAAATAAGCATATTTTTATTACAGAAAAATGTAACGCGTTACCCAGGAGTTAACGTTTTAAGATTTCCTTAGTTTAAACAATGTATATTTAAATAATTGACAATCAAATTTAGAATGCATATCATCTAAATGCGTAGTCGTACTAAAATACAGCAATATAAATAATTAATTATATTTAGATGCTCAAACTTTCTACGAGAGTTAATGAAAGAAAAATTTGAAATAATTGTAATACAATCCTAATTTTGTAAGTTTTGTGATTTCAACTGCCTACCATTAAATAATCAGATTATTATGAATAGAGTGATCTTTTCAATGAGATGGTGGTCAAGCAAAAGGTATTAAAATAAAACTTTTACAGTAGGGAAATAATCGATCTTTTAACAGTATCACTTTTACATAAAAGTAAGGTTTAATTAGTTAGGTTTTGACTTTATTTTGACATATAAATTTTAAAAAATGTTCTTCTTCAAGAAATAATTTTCTTGACTTAAGGCCATGTTACGAGTGGGTCACGTGACTGGATTCCTACCTTACCAACACTTTTTTTCAAAATCAACTTACGTTCACACGAAACGCGATATCGAGTTGAAAATTTGGGATATTAAATAAGAAGCGCTAAGAAAGGCGGCTCTGGTCCTAAATTTTTATAATTATGAAAAAGGTTTTTTTTGTAAACAATTTTTTTTTTTGCTTTTTTCATGATTATTAAAATTTAGAACCAGAGCCGCCTTTCTTAGCGCTTCTTATTTAATATCCCAAATTTTCAACTCGATATCGCGTTTCGTGTGAACGTAAGTTGATTTTGGAAAAAGTGTCGGTAAGGTAGGAATCCGGTCACGTGACCCACTCGTAACATGGCCTTAAGACAATGAGATTAAATTATTTATTTCTTAAATTTTTTCCAGTATTTTGAATTAACAGGACATTTCTTTAAATCAAAGAAATAGTATCAAACAAATAGTTTCGTTAAGGCAATAAAGACGAAAAAATTCATAATTAAAAGAATTGTTTTTGATACCGATTTTGAATTTCGCGCCAACTGCGGCCAACCAGCACACGGTCCTAACGCAAGCGCAGTAGCTCAAGGCGCCTACTGTTTTAGACGGTTTTAGCAGATAGAAAATTTATGGATTTTTGTGGGTGGAAAATGGAATAGATCTTTACAAACCGAAATATTTAATCTAGTAAATACAAATGTATCACTGAACGAAGGTATCTCACTGTTAATAATGTAAATAAACGCATATTATTTTAAGAACATCCTTCAAGGGGAATCAGTAGTAAAAAATAACCTATAAATCAAAACAGAACACAAGTTGTTTTGTAAACATTTCAAAAATAAAGGTAAGCATGCCTTTTTAACATTATATTATTTTTTTAGTTTTATTCATGATACAAATATAATTTTGTTTTATAAGTACGTAAGTAGATTTTTTTTTCTATTAATAACAAAATGTATTTTGAATTTATAGGTTTAACAACTCATTTTGCTCATTTAAAACCTATGCTTTATTTATTGACTTATTGCTAATTTAAAGCGCATATTTCATTTTTTATATACTTTATTAAAGCGCGTTGAAGAATTATTTTGAAATAAAACATTTTAGGATCTGAAAGAAACATTTTAGAATAAGTTTTAGATACGAAAATTGGAGCAAGAATTGTATACCATTAGTATACCATTAGACCATTTCCCTTTCAGAGTAGGCGTGACACTACCCGATTCGGGTAGTGTTTCTAGGTGGATAGATATAAGAAGATTTATACGCTCTTCTTGAAAATAATTGAGGCTTCTATAGGAATTAAATAATATATCAAAGATATTTTTATTCGAAATACAAATGTGCTTATAGAGTACACAAAAACAAAATGTTTTGATGCGAAAAGAATATTCTAACATAAGTCTTATATTTATTATTTTCAACACTATAGCAAAAAAGTAAATTTATTTCAATATAACAACATTTTGTCTGACAATAACTTTGGTTTCTTGAATTCTCTCCTTAAACACGATTTAACAATTACACAAAAATAATTTGTTACAGTTACAAAATAATACAGTAATTCAAGTTATCGATTTTTAAATGAAAGTAGAATTTGAAAACAAAAGTCAGGTATTTTTAATCACCAGCTCTTGTGATATTATCAACATTTCATCTATTATAATCGAATGTTTAACAAATAGAAATTTTCACGCAAATCTGAATTCAAAAATTCAAAGTTGTTGGTTTTTGATCAGATAATTTAGGGTCAGGTGAATTGAAATCAATTAAGTTATTTCAAACGTTTCAGCAACCACAACAATCCAATGCATTAAAGAAAATCAACTGAACTCTGTTTAATTGAAGCACAATTCAGAAGAATTTAAGTGAATTGCAAATAATCTACAAAATTCACTCAGATTGAAATTATTTTAAAAGAATCCAAAAAATTGAAAAGTTTCAATAAGAAATGAGTGAATTTAAAAGAATACAAAAATTAATAATTGATTTAGAAAGATTCCAAATAATTAATGTAATTCATTAGAATTTCAAGCAAATTTAGAAGATAGCAAGTGAATACAAATTTTTTAAAAGATTGCAACCAAATTCAAGTGAATCCAAAATAATTTAAAGTAATCCCATAGAATTGACAAAAATTAAATTGAATCAAGAAGAATTTATTAGAATTTAATTATTTTGGTAGAATTCGAGTGAATTAAACTGAGGTCTCATGGTTGCTACGGGTCAGGGAAGTCCAGAAAATCAACGAATAAGAAACCGGTCAGGGAATGTCAGCGAAAACCTAACGAGAATTTTCGATAACCCGAAGTTGAAGTTCATTTTATTATTTTATTGAAAACTCAACAATTTTGTTCAAAAGACATTCTTTTTGTTTGAAAATTCAACTGTTTTATTGAAAATTCGTCTTTTTGGTTACAAATTCATCTATTCTGGTAGAAATGGCGTCTTTTTTGTTCAAAGTCACAACTATTTGGTTTAAAATTAATCTGTTCTGGTTGAGATTTTAACTATTTTGTTGAAAATTCGTTCTTTTTGGTTGAATTCATCTGTTTTTGGTTTAAAATTAAAATCTTTTTTTGTTGAAATATCAATTCTTACAATAACAATTGAGAATTCATCTTTTTTGGTTGAAAATTCAACTACTTAGTTGAAAGTGGTACTACTTTTTTTTTAATGTTTTATCGGAAATTAATGTTTCTAACTAAATATTTAACTTTTCTATTTTTGGTTGAATTTTTATCTTTCTTAGTTGAAAATTCATGTATTTTATTAAAATTTCGTCTTTTTGGTAGAAAATTAATCTTGGGTTAAAATTTCATTTTTTGGAAATAGAATTATTCCATTTTTGTTCGGAAATTTATCTTTTTCAGTTGACTATTTATTTTCTGGAAAACTCGTCTTTTTTATTTAAAAACTCAATTATTTTGGTAGAAAATTCATATTTTCAGGTTGACAAGTCAATTGTTTGCAGGAAATTCGTTTTTTAGCTTTAAAATGCAATATTTTGGATATTTTCTTTCCGTATTGACTGAAATATCTTTCTCGATTGAAAATTCCTCTTTTTGATCTGGAAATTAGTCTCTTTTAGTTGAGAATTCAACTACTTTGTTAAAAAATCTTATTTTTTGGTTTAATTCTGATGTTTTTGATTGAAAATTAAAATATTTTTGGTGAACATATCAACTGTTAATTTTAATTTTATTGAGAATAAATTTTTTTATTGAAGATTCATCACTTTAGATGAAAATTTAACGATTTTTTAAAAATTACTTTTTTCTTGGTTGGAAATTAATTGTTTTACCTGAAAATTTAATTCTTCCATTTTTGGTTCTAAATTAATCTTTTTGAGTTGAAACTTAACTATTTCATGCAACATTAATGTATTTTATGCATGCCTTACGTAATTTGTAGATGACCCCTTATCAAATTCTGTATGACTGTTGTCACTAAAAGTTTTTAAAATAAATTTAGAAAAAAACGTTTTTGCATTAACATTATATTGACCTCGTAGGTGTAAGGTTGTTTGTATACCTAAAAGAAAAATGTATAACGGTCAAGGAAAATGAAAAATTGGTCAGAGAAAAGTAAGGGAATTTAGAAGTTGGGATTTTGTAGCAACCCTGATATTTAACTGAGAATAACTTACACAATCAGTTACTGACTTTTTGATTTTCAATTAGCAGGCCTTACTTTAGTCCTTAGATTCCAGTGTTCACTTCGTTTAGGTCGAAATAAATTTGCCTAAATTTAAATTATACTCAAAGAATTCACGATAATTAACAAAATTGCAGAAAAGTCAAAATAATTTAGAAACAGATGTACATATCTGAATTCATTAGTGATTATTCCTTCAATTTCTTCAATCTTTAGTAAATATTCCATTTTATATTTATTCCTAATTTTTCATTTGCAGATTCATCCAGTCAATCAGATTTGCTGAGAAATCAACATTAATCAGAATGGAACAATTTTACCCAAACGAGTGTTACATCTGTAAGGTAACCGAGCCCTTAAAAAGATGCACTCGTTGCAACATGATAGCTTACTGTGGCCAAGAACACCAAAAAGAGCATTTCCCCATACACAAGGAAATTTGTAAAATAATAGCAACGCTTATGAAAGATAATAAAGAGTCACACATCTTTCAAGATCTCAAAGGAGTTGATTCAAAAACCTGGAACCAAAACAGACAGCAATTACTCAGGCACGTAAAAATGATAATAGGTCGACCCCTAGACAAAAGCGAACGGCAGTTATTTCTATTTCCAAGAGCTTGCTACGTGTGCTACGACACTAGACACAGTGTTCTCAAAAACTGTCCCAACTGCACCTGGGCTAGTTTCTGCAACAAGCACCCAAGCAGTTTTCATCACGACAAGCTCTGTTCGTCAATTCAGTCGTGCCACAAACTCGATATAAAAATCAACGACGATACATATTATGCTGTAGTATCAGCTGTTAGATCCACAGTTAATGGAACACGAGTTCCAGATTCCTTAAAGCTTCCAACTTCCACAACGGACTTTCTGGAAAAATTCATCGATACTAAAGACGAAATCCCCGAAGACGTGATGCTTCTCACATCGGAATATTGGAGCAAGCCATTGACAATTTTGAACGGAATTCAAAAGTTAAATATTTCCGTCTCTTCCAAAATGGTATTTCTGGTAGCTGGAGCTGATTTTTCTGAACATGGTATAAAATCATGGGAGCTTCTTCTTCATTTATTTCAAAAGTTGATTGTCTTGAAGGTTGTAGTCCTGTATGAGAAAGAAAGCCTAAAAGTGCGGGGCAAACTCTGCGCTAAATGCCGTTTCAAGAAAAATAAGTTGATCGTAAGATCGTTTCCAGGCGGCTATCAAACATACAGAAAGGAAGAAAATGACCAGAAGCCCAATATTGTTGCTTTCTTTAATGGAGAGCATCCAGAGAATGATGGCGATGGCTATATAAATTGGGCGATGAGGCTGAGTGAGTGGAGCAAGATTCCTTGTCCTCTGGTTTTTACGACTGTTACGGAAAAAAAGGGAAGACTGTTGAGCGATAGTCTGCGTGCGAGTTTTTGGTCCAGCCTGATCTACTATGAAGGGATCAACAATTTTGGATCTATGAGACCTTGGAGAGAGTGGACAGACGGGGGAATTTGCAGTCAAGATAAGTACGTTATTGTCACGAAAGAACAAGGTAGTTTTTTCGGGCCGACTATGTTCTCTGGTGGTCAAAAAATCAATGAGAAAAAATTACAACGCATGAGAAGGGATTTAAAGCAGAAGACGTGTGCGGAGCTCTTAACTCTTGATAAGGAAAAGGCAGGATCTGCGGACTCTGAATCGATCCAGAAAGAAACTCAAACGAAATCAAAAGAAGGTCCCAAAACTGTATCTGCAAGATCGAAAAATAAACTTGAAGCTGGAAATGTGCTATCGAGGAAGGAACCAGAAAGAGAAAAGAAGGAAACTGAATCAATTGTGAAGGATGAATTACAAATGGAGAATTTGTCTCTATATGAGAATAATAAAATTCTGGAAGAGAATTCAATCTTGAAGGTACGAAATCAACAACTTAAAAACGAATATTTCAAGATACAAGAGGAAAACAAACGATTGAAAGAAGAAAATCGCCGGATGAAAGGTGTAGAAGAAAGACATTGTGCGGAGAAAGGAAAGAAATAGGTTTACTTAATTTTCGTTAGTAAGTTTGAATAGTTTTTTTATATTGATAACATGCGTAGATAAATTGACAAGAAAAATAAATAATTAAATTTTTAACAAGAAAGTCTTACGTTTCAAAATAATGTTAGCATGTTAATGAGTTGATTTGGGTTTAAAAATACAGGCGAGTTTTTACAGAAAAAGTGGTAAATTTAAGGAATTAACGAAAAGCCTTCATGCTTCTGAAACCGTTCGGAATCTTCCCAGGCGACCAAGATGATTCTGATAAATATTATGATTAGAAATATTGCAAGATACTTGAAAGGATTCAGATATAAGAAAAATGCCAACAGACTTAGAAAATGTTAGTAAATTTAATTGTGTTTTGTTTATTATGTTTAAAAGTAATTTGATTATAATTTTACATAAGTAAAAATCGTCAAAAGTGTATCCACTTTTTGGTCTACTTTGAAACTTTATAACTCCATAAGTTTGAATTTTTTCTCTACTTACAATCTGTGAATACAAATTTGCGAGAAATAAAAATATTAGTATTTTAACGTTATTATTGTGTGCATTATTATAAAATATATTAAAAATTAGTTGGAAATTAATTTATAATTTTTTTAAATATGTAGGTATTTAAGGGCGTTGGAACTCAATAAATACCACCCTGCCGGTGAAACGGTACTGAAACCAGTATGTCCACGTTGGTTGGTTTCCTTTCTCATTTTTCTTTCATCTTTTTTATTTTTGTCCAAAGAAACAAAATTTTTTTGTTTTTAGGAATTGCAATAGGAGCATTTTGTTGTGGTTGTCCAAATTTGATCATTGAATTCTTGTTTTATTTTCAGGAATTCTATACATTGAAATATATCAACAGAAATAATCCATAATTTAATATAATGAAAAAAGGCAATTTTTTAAAAATTTTAGTAGGTTTTCAAGGAATTTTGGTACATTTGTTGGATCTACTTAAATTTATTGCTTCGGGCATGGATTACGATGAATATCATTATAATACATATTGCATAATAAAAGCCCTCCAGGAAGTCGGCGAATCACTGAAAATTTAACTTTTCCATTTTTTGTTAAAAAAACCTTATCTCTTTTAGTTAAAAATTCAACTATTTAGTTGAAAATTTATGTATTTTATTGAAAATTTGTTGTTTTTTGTCTAGTGGAGAATTAATTGAAATTTCAACTGTTTTGTAGAAAATTCATCTTTTTAACTTAAAAATAGGAAATTTTGATAGGAAATTAAACTATTTGGTTGAAAACTAACTTTTTTGTTAAAAATTTCACTATTTTAGTAGAAAATTCAACTATTTATCGATAAGAGTTAAACTATTTATTAAATGATTTTTTAATGACTTCTGCCCATTAATTTAATATACTTACGTCGTTGGAAATCTATTTACTGAGATATAAAAAGTCCGGCCGAAAGACTAAACATTAATTTTTACATGTAGAAAAAAAGACACAATATTTTTATAAGAAATTTTATATTTTCAAATAATGTTGAAAGATTTTAAAGGATTTTTGCCAGGTGAATAATTTTTTTTCACAAAATAGACATACTTATGGAAATCTATTCACGGAGATATAAAAAAGTCCGACAAGAAAAATTTGTTAAATAAACAATTTTTACATGTTTAAAATCGTTTTCACAATCAACAATATTTTCTTTTTTCAAAATACCAACATTAATAATAAAATCATGATACTAGTTATAAGTATAATTAAATATTTTCTCCCAGATTTGTCATTTCGGCCTTACTATAATTAATGCTTTGAATGTAAATATGAAACTACGCTTTTCAATGCTCCTAAAATATTTTAGATTTCAAAATCATGTAATTTGTATTGTTATTCAGCTAACAAATACTTTACCTTTAAAGTTTTATTTAAGTCCTAAATAGTTTAGTTTGAAATCGTTCAAATAAACATTTGTAAATTTTTTATTGGTAAGATTTAAAAATAAAATTTGTGACTACACAACATTTCTATAAAGATTTAAAATTCAAATAAATCAATCTTGAACGTTTGAATTTAAATTGTTCAAGTTAGAACATTTAGCTTTGCAGTTGATCAATATGGATTATTCCATTTTTTAATTATTTAACTTTGTACATTTAAATTGAAGATTGTTCACTTTCTAATACTTCTTTTTAAAATTACTATATATTTTTTAACTGTTCCAATTTTATATTGGATAACAACTTCTGTTTCCAGTTTTTACATTTTCAACATGTTTTAAAATGTTTCAGCTTCAAATTTTTTTGTTTGAAGGTGTTTATTTTTTATTTTATTTTCAATTTTCGTATATTTGAAGAGAAAAGGGGAAGTTTTTCGAGAATGGGGAAAAAGGGGAATTCACCAAAAAATGGTGTAAACGCAGGGGAAACACTGTGATCCCTGTAAATGGACTAAAAAAACATGTTTTTTGCACCTTTTATTTAAAATTTGTATTTTTATTTATTATAGAAAATAATACAGGATAATAATCAACCGCCCAGATAAAATTCAAAGGATTCAACTTCAGTTTTCTTTTTTAGTTTCATAAAAAAAAGCTCATTTTGTAATTTCGGATTCTCCCTCGTTGGATTGGGTCTTTCAGGTTAGGTGGGGGATATCCAAGATGTCTGCACGTCGAGGGCAAAACAGTAATACCAATTGCATGGGACGAAACTTAATTTTTTCAATAAAGGATCGTTCATATACTACGTTACGCGTTCTTCTTTTGTTTATATTGTTGTATCAAAGAAATATCTTTGGTTGTATCCACGGTTTTATCCTTTTCAACTTCACGGAAATGATAGTCTCATCTTTATTTAAACAAAAGAAAAACGCGTAACGTAGTTTATGAACGAGATCCCTAACTTAGAAAAAATTATTTTTCTTTATACTTCGGTCGAAAGTACGCAACTTTTGCACCTATTTTAGGGCAGAAAGTTAAAGATTTGTGCATCAGTAATGCCGCACATACGCCCTCTGTAACAGCAGGAGCAAAAATTTTGTTGATTTGCTCCGATACGTGAAGCTGCTCTTATTACCCCGACTGTCATCAATCATTTGTTATAATGAGATATCGTTTGAAAGTGACGTGTCTAAAATTTATCAACTTTATTCCAGCATCATATGTTAACGGACAAAAATCAAAATGCCTTTTTGCTAATGAAGATCGACATCATTTATTTTAGAATTGCGTATTTCATGGTGACATCAACAATTTTTATTATTCATGTGATCATGGTAAAAATGGAAAAAAATAATGTACGCAGTAATATTATTGTTAAATGGTTAATCTGAATTTTACGTTTGTTTAATTTCAAAAAAATTTTATGTTTGTTGAATTTAAAAAATATTTATAATTGTTTAATGTAAACAAATTTTATGTTTATTGAATTTAAAAATAATTTGTTTGTTTAATGTAATTTTTTTTATTTTATTTGATGCCTGCCCCCCCCCCCCCCCCCGACCAGCAGCACTCGCTTCGCTCGTGCCGCAAATGTCGGGGTCAGGCATCATTTTTTTCGATACAATACATTTTAATTTAATATTTTTCCTTCGTACTTTCGACAGCGCCTCTGTCGCCGATTTTACTCACGAAGACTGTTAAGAGGGGATAGATACTTCAGCGGGTAGAGAGGCACAGCGGGGAGGGTTAGGATTTTCGCCGAGAGCGCCGTCTACATTTATCCTACCCTACTAATAATTCTATCCCCACTCCGCCGTCACTTGCCGCATCTAGGTCTATAATATCTTTGCCTGAACTGCGCGCCGTGATGCCCTCGGCTTCGCCTCGGGCATCATGGCGCGCAGTGCAGGAATCTCAAACTTTCTGCTCTAATAGTGTAATATACTATTTCACTTTATTTTTCAAAAACTATTTATTTAAATAATAAGATTGCTATTTTTGTTGTCACGGGTTTATTATGTAATTGAATTATTTTTGAAAAACAAGCAATATTATCCAAATATATATTTATTGTGAAAAATCATTTTCTTTTCTAAGTTATAAAAATAATGTCTCCTCTAATGCAATTGGTATTATTGCTTGGCCCTCAGCATGCAGACATCTTGCAAGCTGACGTGACAACTTAAAATACGTTCTGTATGCCTGTACAGGTTAGGTTAGTTAAAGTCTACGTTCGTTTTTTGACGTTTCTGTGTTATTGTTTTTTCTGGTTCTCGAATAATATTTGATTATCTTGAATTCATTTAATATCCGCACTTATACCAAGGTAAACTATAAAATACTTTAAAGTGCATCTACCTTATGAGCATTTTCATATTTTTATTCTGAAAGTACGTTCGGTTTATTGGTATTCTTCCTTTTTCATTGCATGAGAATGCACATAACCTACGAATTATACGCAACAGGTGCGAAATAGATATATTTTTCGAAGTTGCGAAATAGATATATTTTTCGAATTTGCGAAAAATCCGAAAAATATTCATTTTTTAAATAAGAATGTGTCTACAGAGCTATAAAATGTGTCATTTTAATACACTTTTTGAGTGAACCAAGTTCGATATAACCATGAATTTTTAATCATGAATTGAAGCCGTTTGTCAAAAAGGGGCCTAACTAAAATCTCAATTTCAAGACAAATCCAAAAAAGTGAATTTGCCTGTAAATTTCAATTAATAACAGGCGCGGCCTACAGGGTGTCGTATTATTATAGTATACATCAGTTATGACATCTTTCGAGGGGAGACCGGCAATTTTTAATTTTAGTTTTGGTTCATAATTTTTCTAATAAAAGCTCATTACTTATGTATTAATTTACCAAAGCAGTAATATACAATTTTCCGCCGTTTTCGAGAAAATCAACTTGGAAATATCCGCGAGTTTGGCGAAACATACTTTTAATAAATCGGCCGGTAGAGCTCAGCCAGTACCGCTTCGGTTTCATAGCTGGAAGGCTGCGTGTTCGATTCTCCTAGCCTGCGCTTTTTTAAATTTAATTTTTCAT
Source organism: Andricus curvator (assembly GCA_932195095.1). NCBI lineage: Eukaryota > Metazoa > Arthropoda > Insecta > Hymenoptera > Cynipidae > Andricus > Andricus curvator. The sequence continues at coordinate 516,157 of CAKNYM010052685.1, read as the reverse complement.
TCATTAAAATGTTTATAAATGTAATTTCCGGATTTTTTTCGCCGGCATGTTTAATTTTTTCAATAGGTCAAGACGGTATTCATATTTCGTAACTTCCGACGAAAAAATGTCTTTGATACCAGAACAAAAATCAAGTGTGTTTCCCAATAAACACCTTAAAAAAATCTTGTTCCAGAAACTCATCGTTTATTCGATAACATACGAGGTTCAAAAAACCTCAATTGAGGCGCCGGATGCAAGAAGGAGATATAAAATTATTTTGCTGGAGTGGGGAGGCCCCTGAGCTCTTGAAACTAAAG
>CAKNYM010052685.1:484016-510858 GCA_932195095.1 Andricus curvator | reverse complement strand
AGCAAAATAATTCTATATCTCCTTCTTGCATCCGGCGCCTCAATTATACTTCTAATTTTAAATATAGGGGAGCGGCGGCGAACGTGGCGCACATGAAGGAAAATGCACGATTAATATTCAAATATAAAGTAAATTATTGTAATAAAATATATTTTGTTTAGGCTAATATCTTACCAATGCTCTATGCATGGAGATAATTTAATTGAAGTTCATTAAAAGAGTTAATTAATGTGTTTTCCAAAAAGTGCATCTGCGCTAAGTTGTCCTACCTTCTTTGGTAATGTGGCGCGTTTCGATTTAAATTCATAATTATTGAATAAGAAACAAATTATGAAGAAAAATTAGTAAAATTTAATAAAAATAAGATAAATATATTTACGTTTAATATTATTAACATATTTGAGGGATTATGTCTGCCGAAATTTGAAGAAAAAATGTTTTTTTAACAGTGCAGATTGTCTCACAATAATTTGAGGAGTGCTACAAATGTTGTATTTTAAGATAAGCTTACAGACGATTTATGAACAATAAATCAAAATTATATTAACAATAAGTAAATTTTATTCTTTTCCAAAGCAGTTATAATGATTCAACATTAAAATAATATTATTACTCTTAACCTTCTAAATATTTATTCTGTCAGAACAAACCTAACCCGAAAACTGGTAAAACGATTTCAAAATACAATTATTCTGAAATAACTCTAAAATACACGATAATTATTGGACTAAAACTTTTTTATACATATTAGAAACGAAATATTATTACTTTGAGTAAATATTTCTTACCTTGTAACTAAAACCGGCACTTTGTTACTACAAAATTCTCGTATCAAAACAAACCACAAACTTGTGCGCCAAGTTACCTGGCGATTTTAGTCCCGAATGCGCCATATTAGTCGCATGTGAATAGTATTTCATAAAGATTTTTTACATAAAAGTTTATTATTTTTACTCAAAATGTTAAACTTTAAAGCATTCAAGAAACTCGGAACAGTATATTTCCAAAAAAATTTATAAGTTTACACGAAACTTCTGTAATTTTTTACTTGTTTTTAGGTACTCTGACAATACAAGCGAAAGAACCAAAACTGACTTTTCGTCATAAAAATCAGGCAATTAATTTAATTATCACAATTTTTAAATAATGTAAGGTTGAAAACATATATACATGTAATGAAACTATCTCCACAAGCAGAAAGTACGTTAATATTCGAAAACTCGAACGCGCCGCATTTGCCGCCGCTCCCCTAATTAGTAAGCATTATGAAAACGATTAATACCATTTATAGAAAATACATTTTTTTGCGAAAAACATGACAAAGTTAAAAAATGCAGTTCCGTGAAAAAAGGCATAATAAAAATTATTATTAGTAGCATCATTTTTAGAGATTATTAAAGGAAATTATATTTCTGAACATTTTAATAAATAAAAAAGTGTACGCAGCGAGAATCCAACACGACACCTTTCGGCTGTGAAGCCGAAGCGCTAGTACCTGAGCTACAGCCGATTTAAAGTATCTTTCGCCATACTACTGTATGCCTTGTGGCGGATATTTCAAAGTCGTTTTTCTCGAAAACGGCGAAAAAAATGCATATCACTGCTTTGGCAAATTAATACTCAAGTAATGAGATTTCATTATAAAAATTATGAACCGAAACTAAAGTTGACAATTGCCGTTCATCCTTTGTTCGACTTAAAGTAACATGAAATTACTCTTCTTGCATGGAAATGCTTTATAATTGATTTTCAAGTCATTACTTTTGCACTTTAGATTAAAATTATGTATTTTAAAAAAGCGTGATGCACAATATTTAATATTCTTCAATTTTCACCGGTGAAAATGAGTGATTTTTTTTACAGAAATCACATTTTTTAATAATAAAATCTATCCAATCACTTTGAATGTAATTTGATAGTATGTGATATGTACCTCTCAATAATTTATATCATCTTTAAAATTTATATAATTTCAATTTAAAATTATTGTTTTGAATCTGCAATTCTGAAATAGTTTCATTTTTGAGGCCTTAAAACTAAAGTTGTATGACTTACAGAAGTTTAAATTCGCAAATATTTGTTTTTAAGTTTCTTAATTTTTTAATGCTCAATCAGGAACGTTAGTAATTTTTTCATTTTTAGTTTGTTATGTGAGTTTTGCTAACTAGATAAAACTAATTTAAAATGCAAAGTTCCTAATGTTTTTTTTATAATTATTACATTTTTACGGGCATTAAATTTGAACCTTATCAGTTTTGGTCTTTCGGTGGGCTTCGTGCGGATACATATACTATCGTCTTCAACGATTAATGACTCTTAGTATTAATTCAAAAAATATAGTCCTTTAAATTAAAAAATATATATATTTAAAATTTGTAATCTTGGAAATCCTATTAAAGTTCCTTAAATGTTATGACATTACTTTTGATACTCCTTAAAATAATATAAAGTCACTGATGATATTCCTTGAAATCTCTTAAAATATTTGTAAATCTTATAAATCCTATGAAATCCTTTCAAACCTTTCGGAATTCAAGAAAATTCTTGAAAACCGCATATTTGAACATCAATATTATTATATCTATTCATATCCGTTAAGAATCACTTAATATCATCCCAGAAAATCTTTTTGAAATATCTTTCACCTTTTCTGAAGTTCCTTGAAGTCATTAAAAATACTTTAAAACATTTTACATTCTATGCAAATCTTTCAAAATCCTTATGAAGTATAATAAATTATTTGCAATCCCATAAATTACGCTTTAATCTCTGAAACACCCTTGATATCTTTAAAATAATATTAAATCCCCTAAATAATTCTGGTGCAATCCCTTGGACTGCCGTAAAATCTTTCAAAATTCCCTAATATGTTTTAAGAGCATTAAACATTTCTTAAAATAATTAAAATCCTCAGAAATTCTACAAATTCCCTTGAAAGCTTTAGAAATCCTTTAAATCCCTTGAGGTCTATTGAAATCCTATTCAATCGCTGGAAATATTTCAAATCTTTTTAACGTTTCAAGAAAATTGGGTAGAACGGCATTTAGGGCCTAATTCAAATTCATGACTACAGATTTCCCGAATCTGCTCGAAATTCCCGGCAAATTTCCCGAGATACAGGTCATGATTTAGCTTGTAATTTTCTTCACTGAAGGGTGTTTTGATTCATTGTATTTTTTATTTTATAAAATAAATTATTTTTCTTTTACGTGGTTGAACTTATTTTCAACTTTTTGATTATAGGCTTAACCCATTTTTATCGTAAGTTATATTTTAAACTCTAATATGAGCGGTTTTTTTTAAATTACACATAAATCCTTTTTCGACAGTCATCATACTTTGTAATTATTTTTAAGATTAATTAGAAATTATTAATATAATTTTTATTGCAGAATTCAGCAGAGGATATGGAATAGATATTTACTTTCATTTTGACCAAAAAACTACTTACGTGCCTTCTTGACAAACGGCTTCAATTGTAAAAAAAAAAAACATATTTTTTAGAAGGGAGAATCCATTAATTAAGTAAGGCTTGTTCGGGGGGAGGGTGACTTATTTTTAAATCCCTTAAAAAACTGTCCAGTCCCGTAAAAGCCTTTAAAGACTGTGAAAATCCTTGAAATCTTCAAAATCCCATAAAAATCCCTTCTCATCCTTTAAAATACGTAGAAATCTCTTAAAATATATTAAAATCTTTTAAAATCCTAGAAGTGCCTCAAAATCCTTTATAATATTCGGAAATCCTTTGAACTTCCGTTAAATCTTTTGATATCTTACGAAATCCTATAAAACCGTGGATATACTTTAGAATATTTTTAATTCTCTCAGAATCCTTTGAAATCCCCTGAAATCATCGAAACATCTTTAAATCTCTTAAAATCAGTTAAAATCCTTTGATATCTTTGCAAATCTGTTGAAATCCCATGAAATCTGTTTAAATCCCTTAAAATCTCTGGAAATCTGATTAAATTTCTTGAAGTCCCTTAAAATCTTGTAAAATCCCTTCAAAAATTGAGATTCTCTCTGAAATTGTACTAGGTAATTTCTTTAAACTCTTAAAATCTTCAAAAATCATTTGAAATCTGTAAAATCTCTCGTAGTTCTTTGCAATCGATTACAAATTTTGTAGTCCTTTGAAATACTATAAAAATCCCTTGATATTTGTTGAAACACTTTCAAATCACTGAAAATCTTTCAACTCTTTTGAAATCCCTTAAAATCTCGTTAAAGGTGAAAATAATTGATACATTTTTGATATATTCAGTAAAAAATATAAAACCTTACGTCTTAAAAATCTTACGAATCATTACAATAGGGGTAGAGGAGGTATAAAATTCCAAAAATCACCCTTACGTAATTAATGGATGTTCCCCAATTGACTTACAATATACGAATTAACCTATATTACAGGTCGAATACAAGAGAAAAGAATGAATTCTTTTCAGTCGGCAGACGATTTGGAGTTTTATCCAAATGAGTGTATCGTTTGTCACAAAATGAGAGATTTGAAAAGATGCAGTCGTTGCAATATGATCTCCTATTGTGGAATACCTCATCAAAAAGATCATTGGCCCGAGCACAGTGATTTTTGTAGAATTATATCAACCATGATGAAAGAAAGAGGAGTCTCACACATTTTCGAAAACCTACGTGGTGCTCATCCAACAACCTGGAAAATTCAGCGAATGTCTATCCGAAACTTAGTGGAACTGAAACTCAGACGACGTCTTCTGTTGATAGAAGATTTTATGTTCAGATTTCCACGATCCTGTTTCGTTTGCTACGAATCCAGGCAAGATTTATTAACAAATTGTCCAGGTTGTCCATCCGCGAGTTTTTGCAAGGATCATCCAAGTAGTCCTATACACGACAAACATTGTGCGATAATAAAAGAATGTCACAAAATTGCACTCAGTCCTGATACTAGATCAGTAAATTTTTTGTTCGCCATGTCTTCAGTCATAAATAACACAAAAGTTTCCAAATACTCAAAGCTACCTTCTTCCTTGAGAGAATATTTGTGCAAATTCGCCAAACCTACTTGCAAAATCACAGAAAACTTGACACTCAGCATATCTGATTTTTTTACTGCGCCATTAACAATTCACAGCTCTCTGCGGATACTTGGCTTACATGCTCTTCCTCAACTAACTCTTCACATAGGAAATTATGGAATGCCAATCAAAATTACAGAGCCCTGGGAGAGTCTTTTACATTTACTCCCAAATTTGAAAGAGCTGCGAATTTTGATGGTAGACTATAGTCATGACATTAATTTTAATAAGGAAACTAATGTGAAACTTTGCTCAAAGTGTCGTTCTGGGAAAAGAAAATTGAGTGTGGATTCTCTAGATTTTCCTTACGAAGAATATATACAAAGAAGAGATTACGAGAAACCGGATCTCGTAATTTATACTAATAAAGAGTGGCCGGAGAAGATTGAGCGTGAACTTTATGAAGATTGGAAAAAAATGCTGATGGGATGGTCGAAGCTGAATCTTCCCCTAGTTGTGACAAACTTCAGAGAAAGAGAAAACGCTCTTCTAATGCAGAAGCTGCTTTCTTCTTTTAAGAAATTTGAGATCTGCTTCAATGGATACAATCCTTTTGCATCTTTAGCTTACATCAGAGCTTGGGAAGATGGAGGTGTCGGATTATCTAATCAGTATCTGACTATTATTAAATCGCAAGGTGAATTACCTAAAGGAGTGAAAATTTCTACAAAGGAGGAGAAACTGCATCAAAAATCCTTCTGTGCTGGCGTTTGTTTTGTATGTCAGTCTAATAATACTACAGTAACTTGCAAACGCTGCAAGATGATTTTTTACTGTGGAAAAGCTCATCAAGCTGAAGATCAAAATCAGCATAAGGATATTTGTAAAGTTATTTTGGGAATGCTGAATGAAAGTGGGGCACCGAATCTTTTTGATAAATTAAAAACGACTAATTCAGAATCATGGTTAAAAGTCAAGATGGATTTGATGAGGAAAGCTCAATTGAAACTTGGAAGGAAGCTTTTGGATTATGAAGGACAGATGTTCCTTTTCCCAAAAACATGCTTTGTTTGTCATGAAAGCGATTTGAGTGTGCTGAGAAATTGCGCATGCGGGGTAAGAATAGAAACTTCGTATATCTTTGTAAAAAGTTTTCTATTTGATCTACTTTTTTTTAATTGTACTCACAACAGTGTCAGTTGAGATAGAATTCTAACAAAACTGGACTCAGCTGAAACAAAAACAAAGGGAAAATATCTTAGAGAAGAAGTTTTTGATGTTTTTATTTAAGAAAAATTATATCGGATTAGTTTATAAGTTCGTGCGTATTTTTCAACACTTGAAAAGTAAACAAAAAACACAGAGTATATTGAGTCAGTCAATTATATATTTGCCAGCTTTATCTATAACTAATTGCCATAGTTTTAACAACATATGAATGCCTTATTTGTAAAAAGACTGAAAAAGAAAAACTTACTCGACGTTAAAAAAATACGCACGAACTTATGGACTGACTATACTTTTTTAAATGACCTACCGAGGTGTTGACAACTCTACTTCTGAGTGTACACCAGATTTTAAATATTTCAAAAAGAGTTCAAATATTTCAAAAGCTTTCGCAAAAATTTGAAGTAAAAGATTTCGAAAGCCCTGGTGGAAATTGTACAATAGAGTACAATAATATGCAAATTATAATCATTTGTACAAATTTGTACTTATAAAACTTGATAAAAATGTCCAAATTCTAGCAAAAACTTGTAGTTTCTTGCACTGTTGTATTTCTTGTATATTTTTGTAATTTTCTATTGTATTTGAAACAAACGTTAAAATTGATAGAAAATATCAAAAATAATTCTGCTAGAGTCTGCAAGTTTTTCCTACAATTCGAACACTTGTAAACAATTTTAAAAGTAATTACAAATTTTTGCAAAAAAAAATACAATTTCAACATTGTTGTATTTAATTGTAATTTATTGTGCTTTATTGTGAAAAGACATTTTCACCAGAGAAGGAATCGAATTTTTCTTTGGAATTTATTCCAAAGATTTCACAAAAATTTCAAAGATTTCACACATTTTAAAGATTTAAATTACTTCACAAAGATTTCACAACAATTTCAAAGATTCCACAGAATTTTGAAGATTTAAAGGTTTTCACAAAGATTTCATAAAAACTTCACAGATTTTAAAAGATTTAAGAGATTTCAGAAAGATTCACAGATTATTCAAAAGATTTTACAAAGATTTCACAAAAATTTCAAAGATTTGAGAAAAAATTTATCAATTTTTTCTGAAAGATTTTAAAGATTTCATAAAAATTCCAATTATTTCACAGATTTTAAAGATTTCAAAAAATTTCAGACATTTAAAAAGATTTCAGAAGGTTTCACAAAAATTCAAAAGATTTTACAAAAATTTCAAAGATTTTACAAATATTTTGCCAAGTTTTCTGAAAGGTCTAATTGCGAATCTAATTTCTATCTTTTGAAATCTCAAAAGATTTGAGATATTTGACAATATTTCAAAGATTTCACAGATTTTAAAAGATATCAATGATTACACAAAGACATTACAACTGTTTGTGAAAGATTTTTAAGATTTCACATATTTTAAAAGGTTTCTCAAATATTTAAGAAATTTTAAATGATTAGCCTGCAAATTGAAAAGATATTACAAACATTTGAGAAATATTTCAAAGATTTCACAAAATTTTTAAAGATTTAACAGCTTTCAAAGATTTAACAAAAATTTCGAAAGATTGCAAGGACTTTAGATAATTCAAAAGATTTCTTACAGATTTTATAAAAATTTAGAAGATTTTACCAAAATTTCAAAGATTTCAAAAAATTTACAAAAATCGCAAAGTTTTCTGAAAGATTTCAAAGATTTAAGACATTTCAAAAGATTTCAGAAGATTAAAAAAAAATTCCCAAAAAATTCACAAAGATTTCGCAGATTTCAGAAGATTTAAAGAAAATTTAAATGATTTTACAAAAATTTCAAAGATTTTAAAAGGTTTCTGAAATTTTCAAGAAATATTTAAATGATTAACATAAAAATTCAAAGATATTACAAAGATTTCAGAAGATGTTACAAAGAATTCACCAAATTTTCTGAAAGATTTCAAAGATTTCACACAAATTTCAAAGATTTAAGAAAGATTTCAAAAGATTGCAAGGACTTCAGATAATTCAAAATATTTCTTAAAGATTTTAGAAAATTTTAAAAGACGTCGAAAGATTTCACGAAGGCTTTTGTACACCAGGTTTCAAGAGTGGTCAACCTCTCGTGAACTACTAAATGTTGCTGTTATAATATACTGTTTCTTAGACTTAGACCAAAATACAAGTTTAAAATTATGATCATTGTGACTGTCAAATAACTAACTTATTCCTCATTTGACTTGACATGATTTCAGATAAATCTTTGTAAGATACACAAGGAGGATCCTGGTCATAAGGAACTTTGTAGAGATTTGTCCCTGGCTTTCAACCTGACAACAAGTGGACAACCCCGTATTTGCAAAGCGACCATGAAATCTTCCACAAAAAGTGGTGATAAAAACTTACCTTCTACGATGCAAGCCTTTATAAATTTTAACCTAAATCTTAAAACACAGACTCCAGAGCTTCATATTCCGGATTCTCAGGAGATTCTCATTTCTGACTTTCTAACGAAGCCTCTAACTTTACTCTGGAGTCTCCAAAAAATTAATTTCAAAATCAAATCCTCAATGGTCATTCATGTGATTGGAACTACAAACTCTGATATCTCTGATCAAGAATACTGGAAAATTATTCTGTACTTCCTCCAAAATTTGAAGAGTTTGACAATCGTCTTTATTGGTCCAGAATTATCAGATTTGCCTTCTGCTTCCGAAACTGGACTCGAATTTCCGAAGCCTTTACTCACTGGAAAAAATTTAAGAGTGGATTCACAAACTCTAAAGTATGAGGAATATTTTAAAAGTGAATTTTTTCTCCAACCGGATGTCATCGTGGGATATAATCTTCACATTCATGAAAGCGAATTACGAATTTCCGATTATAGTTGGGAAGAGACGGTTCTGACGTTGAAGAAAGTCGATGCTCCTTTCATTTTAACTGCAGGATCAGAAGAACGAGCCCGAAAAGATCACAAAAGCTTTTGTAAGCATTTGGGAAAATTTATCGATTATATTTGTTGCGAACGAAATCCTTTTAGTGGATTGATTCCTGAGAGGGACTTTGAAACGGAAAGACTGATGTATTCAAATCAATTCGTAATTATTTATAACAAGGTATTCGAAAAAGAGAAGCTTATACCATCGCGAAATTTTGAATCTAATTCGGAAGTTGCTGATAAATCTCAAAATAAAACAGAATCAATCAAAGTTGTACCAAAGAAGAATGAAATCAGTGCTGAAAATTTATTTGAATCTGTGACGAAACCAGAAGTCACTGAGAAGCTCAATTGCAATAACGAGAGGAAATTATGTGATGATAAGTTTCTAGAGAAAAATCCATTATCTCTAAAGAAGAATGAGCTTATAGAAGAGAACATTTTTCTTAAAAAAGAAAATGAAAAATATGAGAAGAGAATTGAATGCTTGAAACTGGAAAATGAGCGACTTGTAGAGGAAAATCGTCGTATTGAAGCAATTGAAGGAGTTCAGTAAGAAATCTTACTTTCTGGGATTAAAAAGTAATATGCACGTATACGATTAAAAACAAAAAATGTAAAGTTATTTAAATTTATTGAATGAAATGTAATGATGAACAAGTTTGTAATTTTTCCTGGTCTGAATTAAATTTTCGAATTTTTTAGCAAATTATTTTTAAAACGTCTTTATGTAGGTAAGTAGTGTGCCCCAAAAAAGCAAAAGTTTCGCATTTTCGCGGCAATCTCCACCCCCTTTCATTTTATTAGGTTCCCAAATAAGTGAATAGGTGTATTTTTTTGTTTAATTAAGTGAGCCAACCGTATGACATTTCCCATAAGAATAACATCTGAAAATACATTTTTGTAAATTCCGTCCAAAACGTGCAAATTTATAATAAAGTATAGGCGGTACTTTCATGATCTCATGAAAACTCTTTCAGAAATAAGAATCCATTGTTTTTTTAAATTTCAGCCAGGGTGTCTACCCTACCTGGAAAACCTGGAAAACCTGGAATTGTCAGGGAATTTTGATATACCTGGAAAAACCTGGAAATGTCAGGGAATTTCTTTTAAAGTCAGGGAATTTTTTCGAGAACGTGCTTAATTTTTGTAAATTGCAATATTAAATCGAATAACAATGATTCTTCATTTGTAAAAGTAGCTTTATATTACGGGTATTGAACTATTTTGTTGAAAATTCGTTTTTTTGTTTTGTTCAAAATCAATTTTTTAAGTGAAATTTCAAGTATTCTGTTTTTGGTTGAAAATTGATCGGTTTTAGTTGAAAATTCAAGTATCTCGTTGAAAATTCATGTGTTTTGTTGAAAAATCGTTCCTTTTGGTTGAATTCCATTGTTTTTGTTTAAAAATTTCAATCTTTTTTGATTGAAATATCAACTATTACATTTTTCGTTCCGAACTCATCTTTTTGAATGAAGATTTAATTACTTGGTTGAGAGTTTATCTTTTGTTAAAAAGTAATTTTTTGTTGTTAAAGATTCATCATTTTAAGAGAAAATTCATCTCCTCGGTTGAAAAATGAGCAATTTTGTTGAAAATTCGTTTTTTCTTTGGCTGAAAATTATTTTTTTTACTGAAAATTGATCTATTCCAGTTGCAACTTCAACCATTTTGTTGAAAATTTGTTTGTTGAAATTTTTTTTTATTTGCATTGCAAGTATTCAATATTTTGTTGAAAAATGATCTTTTTCATTTGAAAATTTTGTCTTCTTTGGTAGAAATTAATCTTCTAGGTTGAAAATTAATCTTTTTGTTGGACATTTAATGATTCATGTTTTTGGTTTCAAATTCAACTATTCCAGTTAAAGATTCATCATTTTAGTTGAAAATTCATTACTTTCTTTGAAAATTTAACTATTTTTTAAAAATTAGTTTAGTTTTTGTTGCAAATCATTTTTTTTCGCTGGTACATGCAATTGGTTGAGAATTCATATTTCTTGTTAAAAAATCAACTATCCCAGTTAGAGATTGATCATTTCAGTTGAAAATGCATCTTTTTTTTTCAATTCAACTATTACATATTTGGTTGAAACTTGATCTTTTTTAGTTCAAAATTCATTTATTTGTTTGATAATGTGTCCTTTTGAAGTTCATAATTCAAATATTTCTTTGAAAATTGATGTATTTTGTTGAAAAATCGTCTTTGTGGTAGAAAATTTATCTTTTTGGTTGAAAATTCAAGTATTCCAGTTAAATATTCATCATTCAAGTTGAAAATTCATCTGTTTGATTCAAAATAAGACTACTTGGTTGAAAGTTTAATCAAATTTGTTTTTAAAATAAATCTGTTTTTTTTTTTTTTGGTGTGGAATATTAATTTTTTAACTGAAAATTTAATTATTCCATTTTTGGTTGAAAACAGATCATTTTTAGTTTAAAATTCAGCTAATTGTTTGAAAATTGATCTTTTTGAGTTAAAAAAATAAGCTGATTGATAATTAATGTATTTTTTGGAAAAATCGTTTTTTGGTAGAAAATTCATCTTTTTTAGTTGAAAATTCTGACTTTTTTGGCAGAAATTAATCTTCTGGGTTGAAAATTAATCTTTTTGTTGGAAATTTGATGATTCTAGTTAGAGACTCATCATCCTTATTGAAAATTCATTACTTTGTTTGAAAATCTAACTATTTTTTGAAAATTAGTTTTGTTTTTGTTGCAAATAATTTTTTTTTCGTTGGAAAATGCAATTGGTTGAGAATTAATATTTTTTGTTGAAAAATGAACTATTTCAGTTAGAGATTGATCATTTCAGATTAAAATTCTTCTTTTTTTTTAATTCAACAATTAAATTTTTGGTTGAAACTTGATCTTTTTTATTTCAAAATTCATTTATTTGTTTGAAAATGTGTCTTTTTGTAGTTGATAATTCAAATATTTCTTTGAAATATGATGTATTTTGTTGAAAAATCTTTTTTGTGGTAGAAAATTTATCTTTTTGGTTGAAAATTCAAGTATTCCAGTTAAATATTCATCATTTTAGTTGAAAATGCATCTCTTTGGTTCAAAATAAAACTACTTGGTTGAAAGTTAAATTGAATTTGTTTTAAAAATAAATCTGTTTTTTTTTCTGGGTGGACTATTAATTCTTTAACTGAAAATTTAATTATTCCATTTTTGGTTGGAAACTGCTCATTCTTAGTTTAAAATTCAGCTAATTGTTTAAAAATTGATCTTTTTGAGTTAAAAAACCCAACTGTTTGATTGAGAATTAATGTATTTTTTGGAAAAAAATTCATGGACTTTAGAGACAAATTCAAGAAATTATTATATTTTTAGTATCATTTAATTATTTAATTAATCGATCGTGCTAAAATATTTAAGAATGTCTTGTAATATTAATTAAATTCCTAGCAACTGAAAAAAAAAAACATTATTTATAATAAACTCGCGAAAATGTATACATATTCCGAGTCGAATTTTTAAAATTAGGCACTGTGTATGTCAGCTCTGAACGAGCTAGAAAAGGGGTTGGAGTTATGGAAAATTCCATAACTATAGACAGTGCGTTTAAAATATGCGGAATATTTGAATTTAAATTAAATGAAATGCTATGAAAAATTGTACCTGGAAAAAACTTAAGATACCTGGAAAAAACCTGGAATTGTCAGGGAATTTTTTTCCGGGATTTGGGTAGACACCCTGTTCAGCCCTCCAGAGTCCCTTTTATGATACTCAAAAGACTACCCCATATAAGTGCAATGAGAATTTTGCGGAATGTTGCCCTTAATATTTGTTTCAAATTTTTTTTTTTTTGCATAAATCCTCATGAATGAATATATTGCAAGATTTTATGTTTTTGTTTATCAATTTTCAATTTTTCAAACTATTTTTCACTCTCATAGAATATCGCGAATTAAGGGTATCTTATAAATACTATATTTTCATTTCAATTTTTTGTTTATTGCTTAACCAATTTATTTTTGTTTCAGTCGAACTTTTCAACGGAAAAAGCTAGAAAATCGTACTTGCTAGTTTTTTAACAAGTTTCAAAGTTTTACCCTAATTCTGACTTTTTCAAAGTTATTTCTTATTGTTTAAAAAATGTGCTTTTGTTTGAACAATTCTCTTATAATATCGCGAAGTAATGGCATTTTAATAATTCTTTGGCCTAATTTATGAATATAAAGAGTCATTTTTTATTTAATTTGTTTATTTGTTGTTTAAACAATTTATAATTGTTTAAATGCGACTGTTGACAGGAATAGGCCAAAGAAACGTTTTTTTAAACTATTTTTTTAATAAATTACATTACTTTCTCCTAATTCTTAAATTTTTTAACTTACAGCTAATTGTTGAAACAATTTTTATTTCTTTTAAAAAATTCTTAACTTATAATATAACATATTAATTATATTTTCTGAATTCTATGGCCGAATTAATAAATATGTCCCTGTTTAACATGACAGATAGGATCCGATAGAGACGGATAGGATTCGGAATTTCTTCGCATCTATCCGGATTTTTATACGGTATTTGTGTCTGTTTTTAAATCTGGTTCTATGTGGAACTTGGTCGGTGTATAGAACTTTTTCTATCTGGTTGTATACGAAATATTTTCGGTGTCCAGTAAAGCCCTATAATACGGTTTTCATCTGATTCTATCCGGATACTTATACGGTATTTGTGTCTGGTTTTAAATCTGGCTCTATGCGGAACTTGGTCGGTGTATACAATTTTTTCTATCTGGTTTTTTATTTGGTTTACATACGAAATATTTTCGGTGCCCAGCCCTATTTTATTTGGCCTATCTGGTTCTTTATCCAGTTCTATGCGGAATATTTCCGCTGTACATATTGCCCAATGCGGCATTTTGTCGGGCTCTATCCGGATTCTTATAAGGTGTAATAAATTTGGATTATCTGCTTTTTTATCCGGCTCTATGCAGAATATTTCCGCGACCCATATTGCCCTATCCATTACAGCAGCTCGGAACAGATAAATAAATTTGCAAGGCAAAACTGTTTTATATATATTAACCGCACTTAATTTATTTTTGAAATTACGCAATTGCACACACGGTCACTTACAAAGATAATCGCACGCACAACGCTATGAAAAATCGCACCCGCTGAGGATTCGAACCCTACCTAAACAACCTAAATCTAAACCGCACGCTCTAGCTAATTACCCTAATGTATCGCTTGGATTTTGTCGACAAAATCTCAGCCAAGCTTTTTCGCTCAAAAGCCAGGGCTAACGGAGGAATATTTTTTCGTTTTACACAATTTATATCAATAGGTAGAATTAAAAATGCTTAATAATAATATTTAAATTTAATTAATGAAAATTTTAATAGTTAAATGTTTAATTTAATTTGTGATTTCTGTTCAAATTGTAAAGCTCCAAAATTTAAAGGATTTATTACTTTCAGATTTATTATAAGTAAAAAATATTTAAATTTTAGTACAATTTTCCAGCATAAAAAAATAATCTAATGATTATAGTTATACTAATCTTATTTACATTTCAGTTGAAAAAATTATTCCAGATAAAAAATACTTGAACCTGAAATTAATATTCTAACTTTAAAGTTGAACTTGAACATCAAATCGAAGGATAGCTGAAATTAGAAGTCTTAAAAATGAAAAATTTTAAATAATAAAGCTTTTAAAAAATTTTGCTAAAAGCTATAGTAATTATTTATACATTTTTATCAAATATAAGAATGCACATTATATGATATAATAAATAGTACCTATAATTGTATAATAAATTAGTATAATAAATTACAAACATAGGTAATTGAAGTAAACGGTGTTTTTTTGTTAAATAATTTTTTTATTTTATTTCTGGAACAATATTTGAAGGGTTGCAGTATACAGAATTAGATAAGCAAAAAAATCCAAAGTTTTTAGGAGAGAGAAATAACATTCTGTAAAATCGAAATCACCATTTAAAGTTAGAAACAAAAGTTTACCCCCGAGCTGAGGTGTTTCTGAATTGAGGCCAAAAAAGTATAAGTAAAAAAAATTTCCATTTCCGAGAAATAAAATGTGGAAGTTTACAATCTTAAAGTTACAGGAACCTCAAATTGAAACAGGCTCGGTTGATGATCACGATAAAAAGTGCAATTTTCAGTTTAATCAAAAAATAAAAATTTGCTCTCGAGAAATTGAGTTGCTAAATTGGGAGAAAATGAGTTTTGCCTAAAAAAAGTTACCCAATTCCGAGTAAATCATTTAAGAATTTGGCGGTTCTAATTTTATGGGTTTTGAAAATCGTTTTTAAATAGCGACTAAAAGTCTATTTTTCAATTTTTTTAAATAATAAAACTTGCTCCCGAAATATATGGGGAGGCTGAATAAGAATAAAAAAGTTTTCATAGAAAAAACTTATTCTGTTCCAGGAAAACAAAGATTTAATATGACGGTATCGCACTGTACCTGTTGTAAAAGTTATAAAAGTGGCTTTTGGTAGAATATGAAGATTTAACAATTTATGTTTAGACACTGATTGAATAGTAAATAATAGTTTCCCACATGTTACAGTCAAAATGGACCTGCAATCGTGAAAAAATAAGGTGCATTTCCGACTTTGATTACATTATTTATTGAAAATTAAAATCTTACCTCACAAACTGCTGATGTCGAGTGAGGTATCCAATAATCTCGATTAATACTCTCCATCCATAATTGCTTAAGCTTAGGATCGTTTGGGATTTGTATTAAGCAAAAACCTTGGCCAGAACTATTACGTCAGTAGAGAATGCAACACGACACTATTGTTTTTTCATTTAAAAAGTTTATTCTCATAACAAACACTGCATGAAAATATGTGACACATAACCTTTTCTTAAAGCTTTGCTTCTTCTTTGTTTTTAGCTTTTTGATTAAAGTTTTGCTGAGTGAGACATCTAGAATAATTTAAATGTTTCGCGCTTCGCTACGTATTTCCGGTTTCGCGTTGGCTAGTGGAGGGGGTAACGTGACACAACTCTCCCTAGAGGAACTGTAGGGTGTATCTGGTTACGAATTACCAATCTTTTTATTACTACAATAAAAATGAGATTTCGAAAAATCCTTTAACAACAAGTACTTGATTTTATAATAATTTTTAATGCAAAAAGCTCATTTTTGCCAAAAATGCCAGTTACCTAGCTTTGTACTGCAATCCTTTATTTAAAAAACGTATAAACTATATCTTCAAAAAAAACAACATATTGTCATATTTGAATTCTGTGTTTTGTTTTTCATAAACTTGATTGGCCAATCAAGTCTTTTTTTTAAATCCACTCAAGTTCGACCAGTCCCCGCCATGGGGCGCTGTGGCCAATCACAGGCATCGTATAGAAGTAAACTGCAATGTTCACCAAACGTCGGCAAGATTCATAGTTTCGCACACGATTGAAACCCGAAAAAGCTTTAAATCGATTATAATGAATGATCGTGAAAGCATTGAATCTATTACTAAATAACTGTACGGGGAGAGTTTTCTCACTAAAACTGACACTTTTAGTAAGCTCAGGTCTTCTTAAGCTAAGCTACTAACATCTTTAGCTTTATTAAAACGGTGTAGGGACAATAACACCGTCCCAAAATTCTTACAGTTGAAAAACCATTTGGGAACATCTAAATCCAAATCAATTCTACATAAAACAAGTTTGCTTCTCTTGAAAGAAAGAATACAACATACCAAATTTGCCTTGCACACTACCTCCAAAAAACTATTAAAACTTTACCTTTTCGATTAAAGATTTTTGCACTCAAAAACAAAAAATAAAATTTGACAAATTACTTCCAGTAAGGCACGCACCATTAATTAGGAGGGAGAGGAGTGAAGGGAGATCGGCGAAGGTAGGATATCGGAAAATAAAAATAGACGAGAAAATGTGGGTGTGGGACGAGGAGAAAGAGGTGTTGAAGGAAGTACAGGAGAATTTGTTTCGTTGGAAGTAGGGGGGTGGGGGTAATGCAGGGTAGAGGAGTTGTGAAGGTGCTTGACTGGAACGTAGCAGGGGTAAAGAAGAAGGATGAGGAGTTCTGGAGGTATATCCAGGAATTTGATGTAGTAGGACTGGTAGAGACGTGGGTGGAAAGAAAGGAATGGGATAGAATAGAGCCAAAGCTGCCGGGGGGGTATAGGTGGAAACTTCAGGAGGCGGTCTGAGTGAATAAGAAAGGAAGGGCTAGTAGGGGAATGATAACGGGGGTTAGAGATGGATTATAGGAAGAAGCTCACGGGGAGGAAGGGGGGAAGGAGTGCAAATGAGGAAAGTAAAGATAGGAGGGATAACGTGTAAGTTTGGGACAGTGTACAATAAGGATGGGATGGAAAGAATTAAAGAAAGGGTGGAAGACCTGTTAGGTGAAAGAGAGGAGGGTATGGTGGTACCAGGTGGGGACTTCAACGCGTGGATGGGGAGGGAAGGGGAGAGCTTCGAAAGGAATTCGAAGAATAGGTTAATAAATAAGGAGGGGGAGATTCTAAAGGACTGAATGGGGGATAGAGGCTGGGCGGTGGCAAATGGTATGGCAACTGGGGCCGAAGAGGGAGAATACACATATGTAGGTAAGGTGGGGGTATCGGTGATAGACTATGTAGTCATGAATATGCAAGGGTGGGAGGAGATGGAGAGATTCGCATTAGAAGGTACGGTAGAATCAGACCATCAGCCATTAGGGTTGTGGATAAGGGGTGAGAACGGCGGAAGGCAAGGTGGGGAAGAAGTGTCGACGGGGGAGAGGGTTAGCTGGACGAGGAAGGCGATAGAGAAGTATAAGGAGCAGTTAGGGAAGGTACGCTTCGAAGGGGAGACGGTGGAAGAGATATGGGAGCATTTAAAAGAGAAAGTGAAAGGGTGCGTGCAAAAGAAGGTATTCAAAAAGAAGAAGAAATGAATGGTGAAGCCGTGGTGGGATAGGGAATGTAAAATGATGAAAAGGAAGGTGAAGAGGAAGTATAAGAAGTGGAAAGAGGGTATTGCGAAAAGGGAGGAGTACGTAGAAATGAGGAAGGGGTTTAGATTGATGTGTAAGAAGAAAGAACAGGAAAAGGAGAAAGAGCTGGAGGAGGAGTTAGGAAATGTTAAGACAGAGGGGGACGTCTGGAAGATAATAAATAGGTTTAGGAAGCGTAGAGTAGGGATAAGCGAGAAAATAGGGAGTGAGGAGTGGAGGGAGTTTTTTAAAGAATCATTTCAGGGCTCAGATTCAAGGAAGAGAGATGATGGGAGTAGGAGAACGGGAGAGGCAGAGATGGAGGAGTTGAATGACGAGGAGATAGAGAAACAGATAAGGAAGTTAAGAAGGTCAAAATCCGCAAGGCTGGATGGGGTACAGAACGAAGCATGGCTGTTTAGTACACAAGAGGTTAGGGAGAGGCTGAAGGAGGTAGTGAAGAAAGTATGGAGGGGGGAGGGATTCCCACGAGGGTGAAGAGAAGGGTTAATAGTGCCTCTGTATAAGAAAGGAGATAGGGATAGGCAGGAAAATTATAGAGGGATTACGCTAATGAATACGGCGTATAAAGTATACGCGATGGTGGTGGCGGAGAGGCTGCGGAACGATGTCGAGGGGAAAGGAATATTGCCGGAGACGCAGGCGGGCTTTAGGGCAAGTAGGAGTACTATCGACAATATCTACGTTCTGCAGCACTTAGTGGATAGAGAATTAGCGAAGAAGGGGTGGAGTGTGTACGCGTTTTTTGTGGATCTAAAAGGCGCGTTTCCGTCGATGGATAGGGGGAGGTTGTGGGAGGCGATGGAGGATAGGGGAGTGGAGAGAGGCCTGATCGAGAGGGTAAGCGAGATATATGAAGAGACCAAAGATAAGGTAAGAGGAGGACAGGGGATTTCGGAGGGATTCTGGATAGATAGGGGGTTAAGACAAGGGTGTCCGCTTAGCCCAACGCTTTTTGCGATTTTAATTGCGGATATGGAAAGTAAGCTGGAGGCTGGAGTGGTAGGAGGAGTCAGGATAGGAGAAAAGAACAGGTTAGAACTGAATGAGGGAAAGTCCAAGGTTATTGTTTTCAGAAAAGGAGGTGGAAGGGATAAGGAAGGGGAGTGGAAGTGGAAGGGAAAGGCGGTGCAGGCGGTGAATGAGTTTGTGTACCTGGGCTTCTTGTTTCGGAGGAATGGCGCAGTGGATGGTCACATAAAAGAGAGAGTGAGGAGGGCAAATGTGGTGATGAGGCAGGTGTGGGGGTTGGGAAAGAAGTTATGCGCAGATGATTTTGGAAGGAGAATGAAATTGTTTGACTCACTAGTGATGAGTGTGCTATTGTATTGAGTAGAGGTGTGGGGGTGGAAGGAAAGCAAAGAGGTAAATAGGATACAGGGGAGGTATGTAAAGTGGACACTGGGGCTGGCAAGGAACACGCCTAATTATATTGTCAGGAGGGAGACGGGGAGAACGAGTGTAGGGATTCTGACGGGGAGTCGGGCGTGTAAATATGAGGAGAAATTTTTGGAAGAGGGGGGAAGTAAGCTGGTTAGGGAGTGTTGGTGGAAGAAGGAGAACAGGAGAGGGAGTGGGAAGATGGAGGTTGAAAGAGAAAGGTATTTTAAAACGAATGGACTGCAGATGGATGAAGTGAGAAGGATGCATGAGGAAGGAAGGAAGGTATATGAGTTGGTTAAGAAAAACAGCATGGAGAGAGATAAGACAGCAGGGGAAGAGAGAATAACAGAGACAGGGTTTAATGGGAACTATGTGTGGATTATGCCAAGGGCGAGAGCGCAATATTTGTGTGAGAAAGGAGAGAAAGGAAGTCAGGAGCTTATAGCGAGGATGAGATGTGGGTGCATGGAGGGTTTCAATAGGTTCTGGTTCGCTAGGGAAAAGAGGATGTGTGAACATGTGGGAAGGGAAAGGCAAGAGTGGAGCACTGCTTGGAGAGGTGCGTAGAGGTGGAAAGGAGTGGGATAAGTATGGAGGTATTGATGCATGAAAGGGGGGACAAAAGGGCAGTATCATGGGTGAAGGGAGTCTTGGGTAAGATGGAGAAGAAGAGAAGGAAGGAGGAAGAGGAATGGAGAAGGAAAGATTGTAAATAGAGGAGGAAGTAAATATAAGTAAATATAAATATTGTAAATAGTAGATAAGTATTAGGTATTAGCCGCGGAGGCAGAGTTTGGTAATGCGAGGCAAAGCAAGAAAGTAGGGGCATGCGTGCGAGGCAAGGCGAAGCGAGGAAGGCAATGCGATAAGAGCGAGCGGCGTTGGAGATAAGGTGTGGAAGGATGTTAGTTTTAAGGATTAGTTTTAAGAAAATTCTGTAAAAAAAATGGAAGTGTAAGTAAGTCAATTTCTCAAGGCCAGCAGGCTAAAAAATAAACGTTTATCTATCTAATAAAGCAATGAGAAAGTACACTCAAAAAAACAAGTCAACACAACCTACTAAAGAAGGAGAGAGAAAAACGACCACCATCCTACCCTACATTCAAGGTATCACAGAACAAATAGGAAGAATTCTCAACAAACACAACATCCAAACCATATTTAAACCACCTGAGAAAATAGGACAACTTCTCAACAACCCTAAAGATAAAAAGGCACCTTTCAGTAATCCGGGAGTATATAAAATCCCTTGTTCTTGTGGCAAAGTCTATATTGGAGAAACCGGGAGGGCGGTGAGCCTACGTGTAAAGGGATATCAGAGTAAAGTCAGGCCAAAACATTTCACGCAATCAGCACTATAGCATTTTATTTGACAAAACAACCGTCATCGCAAAAACGTACAATATTTTTCCAAGAAAACATAGAGAAGCAATCGAAATCTTAAAAGACCCTAATAAAATCAATAGGGACAATGGATATAATACTAATCCGATTTGGCTTTCCGTCCTCCCGGGGTTTTAAAAAAAAAGACTTCATTGGCCAATCAAGTTCGATCAGTCCCTACCATGGGGCGCTCTGGCCAATCACAGGCATCGTAGAGAATACAAATATAAGAACAACATAACCTGAAGTCAGCCCTGAAGAAGTGAACTGCAATGTTCACGAAACGTCGGCAAGATTCATAATTTCACACACGATTGAAACCCGAAAAAGCTTTAAATTTTAAATTTAATTGAAATGAAAATATACACTCTCCAAGTACATTAAATAGAGGACAGTATTCATAGCATACCTCAATTCGCGATATTCTACAAAAATAATAATGGTCAAGTAAACAAAAATTGTTTAAATGATTAAAAATTAATTAATAAATACATAAAATCTCTTAATTTATTTATACATGTGAATGTATGAAAAAAATGAGAAAAGAATAATAATTAAGGGCAATATTCTGTCCAGATAGCACAAAAAAATTACATGAAGATTTCCTCAACCTTGCATTGTAAAGTTGGGAATATTGCATTGAAAGGTTAGGGCAAGGTTCGGTCAATCAAGAAAATATCCGCTTATGAGGGAATGTTTCACGGCAAGTTTCAGGACAATTTCGAAGATTTATCCAACTTAATTCGAATCGCAGTAGTTTCCTATGGGACCTACGGTTGCGCAGTAGTTTTTTAACCCTCCTGGTATACCACCGGATATATATAATGATTATTTCCCATATTTATAAAAAAAAGGGAAACAAACAAAATAAATAAAAATTTCAATAATTTTTTGGTTTCACTTCTTTTATAAATATGGGAAATAATCATGATACGTGTATCTGGTGTTAGAATGGGGAAGGGTGTCAACAAAGCTACTGCGCAGCCGTAGGTCCCATAGAAAACTACTGCGCATCGAATTAAGTTAAATAAATCTTCCAAACTATCCTGAAACTTGCCGTACAACATTTCCTCACAAGCGGACATTCTCTTGATTGACCAAACCTTGACCTAACCTTTCAATGCTATATTCCCAACCTGACATTACGACCAGTAGAACGAAAACAATAAGATCTTCTCTCTCTTACATGACAAGTTTCAAGAAATCTTCACGGAGTTTTTTGTGCTGTATAAATGCTTATAAATAATAAATTCGTATTAATTGAAGAGTTTTCATGAGGCCATGAAAGTATTGTCTACACTTTATTATAAATTTTCACGTTTTGGACGGAATTTACAAAAATGTGTTTTTTCCGAGTTATTCTTATGGAAAACATAAGAATATGATTTTCAAACAAAAATCACAAATATTAGTACTATAAATACGTAAATAAATAAATATGTATGTATGTATATTTAATCTCTCCCTTTTACGGGTTTGAGGGCCTCCGCTCCCTGTACATATGTTTACATTCCATCATTAGTCTAACTTAACCACTGCTTATATTCTGATGTTTCGCCTTACTTAAAATAACAATAATATTAGTACAAATAATTGTTAAACTTCTAAAAATGAGCGATCTTCCAGGGCTTCCGTTTCCTCTTACCATCAAATACATTTTCAACGATTTTAACATTTAAAATGTTTGCTAGTTACTTTCCTTATTAGGATTAACCGTCTGGCTCTGCCCTGTTGCTTTGCTTTCCCTTATAGTTTTTCCAGTTTCTTCATCCACATCAATCCCTGTCCATTACCATCCAAAATCCATCTTACACATTCATCCACACTCAACTGTCCATCTTCCTCTCCTGTACACCTCTCTAACACATGTGCCCATGACTCCATTCCGTATCCACATACTCTACACAGATTTTCCTATTCCTACATCCAATATCTACAGGCTCTCACTCCTTCTCCCATTCTAAACCGTACCACCCTACTCCATATATCTTCCATTTTAATTTTTTGCAAATATTCTGGTTCCGTCAACCCTTTGACCATCATATACCATCTATTGTTCCTCGAGTCCATAATCTTTCTCCATCTCTCTTCTCCTTGTCTTACCAATAACTCTAACTCTACGTCCTGCCACTCGGGTACCCCTTCTCGTATATCACAAAACCTCCTCATTTTTTTCCTTTCTTCCTCCCATTTCGAATTTCCCCAATTGCCTCTCGTTTCCTGGTTCCGAATTTCGCCCAAGCATACTTGTGCTATTCTGCTCCCCACTCCCTTTTTCAGTTTCTCTTCGAACATCCAGGCTCTCTTAATTTGTCTAGTTACCATTTTTTCCCTTCCTAGTTCTTCCCTTAACATGTATCCTGGGCAACTCCAACTAACCCCAATTACCCATCTCAGAAATCTCTCATGCATGCTTTCCACTTTCCTATGTTCCTTCCATCCCCACACCTCCACTCCATAACACAACACCGCCCAAACCAACGCGTCAAACAACCAAACCCTCATTCTCCAATCGTCATTGAACCTTCTCTTTCCCATACCCCATACTTGGCCCATTACTTTACTCGCACATTCGATTCTTTTCCTCACCTGCACCTCGTTTCCCCCTCCTGCCTCAAACCAAAAACCTAAATAACAGAACTCCTCCACACTTTCCACTGTTTGTTCGTTCATCTTCCAAACGTAACCTATTTTGGTCTTTCTATTTCTGAAGCACATCACCTTGGTCTTCCCTACATTCACCGTCAGTTCTTTTGATCCCACATACTCTTCGAAAATTCTCATCATTAGGTTCATCCCCTGCTCATCGTCTGCAAACAGAACTACGTCGTCCGCGTATGCTAGAGAGTATAGTTTGCTCTTACCCAAAATCGTCCACCCTTTCCCCTTCTCCTTTAGCTTCTCCTCCAAGTCTGCCAGCATCATATTCAAGAGTAGCGGACTCAACGGGCACCCTTGCCTTAGACCTCTTCCTCTCCAGAAAACCTCCCCTTTGCCCCCCTATCTTCACCCTAATCCTGGTTACAGTAAAAATTTCCTTTATCCTCTCTACCAACCCTTCCTCTATTCCTCTCTCTTTCATTGCCTGCCATAATACTTTTCTATTCACTGAGTCAAACGCTGCTTCAAAGTCTACGAACAAGGTGACTAATTTCCCTCTTTTTCTCCCTAAATTTCTGTTAACCAAGTAGTTGAATACGTAAATGTTATCTATTGTCCCCGTCCCTTTTCTAAATCCCGTCTGATTGTGTGGGATACTTTGCTTCTCTTCTATCTGACTCTCTAACCTTTTTCTTGGAATTTCTGCGTATATTTTATAACCCACTGGCATGAGAGTGATCCCTCTGTACTCCTCTACCTTCTTGCCTTTCCCTTTCTTGACAAGTGGTACTACCAGCCCAGTCATCCACTCCTCCGGCCACCCTTCTCCTTTCCAGACCTTATTGCAGATCTATCGCCTCATCCACTTCTTCTCTTGTTGTTTTGTTCCCTTCTTCCATTTCTCCCTGCATTACCCTTCTATTTTCCCCTTTGATCTTATTTTGTTCTCCCCCTAATAGATCCTTGAAATAATCCGTCCACTCAGCCATTTCCATTTCTTCGTTCACGCCTTTCCTTCCTCCTCTTTCCCTATTTATCACATCCCAGACCCTACCTTCTTTGATCGCTTTTTCTACTTCTTCCTTGTATTTCTCCTTTCCCTTTTGATTTTTCCTTTCCAGTATCCTCCCATGTTCTCTTTTTCTCCTGTTGTACTCCGCCTTCTCCATTCCTCCATTTTTTCACACACTCTTTCATTCTCTCTTTACTCTCCCTGCATTCCTCGTCCCACCAGCCTCTCTTTCCCTCTTCTCTCCCTTCTTTTGTAACTATCTCATCCCTTACCTTCTCAATCGACCCTTTCAACCTTTTAATTAACGAGTCTACTCCCTTCTCTTTTTCATACCTAACATTCTCCTTTTCCATTTTTTGTTTAAACTCTTTTAATTTATCTACCCCCCAGACTCCAATGTTCGTGTTCCTTTCCCTTCTTTCCTTTCTCCCTCTGCCGTGCTTACGGACGCCACCTTTCAGTGTAGCTATTACTGGGAAGTGCTCGGACCCTATCTCATTCCCCACATTTATACTGCCTATCATATTCCTCATTCTTTCTTCCGCCAGTATGTAGTCTATTACTGTTTCTCCCTTACCTATAAATGTGATCTCTCCTTTCTCATCTCCTTTCATATTGCCATTACAAATAAACCATCCTGTTCCTCCTATTACGTCTAGTAACCTCCTCGGCTCCCGCTCTGTCTCCCTATGTTTGGAGCTCCTTATATAAGCCTCATTTTCTTCATCCCAAATCCCTCCCCCTTGCTCGCCAGTCCAGGCATTCAAAGTCACCTCGTATCAAAACCAACTCTTCCTTCTTTTCCTCCATCCGCCTCCTTATTACTCTCCATCCTTTCTCTTCTCCTCTCCTTTTACATATACACAAACCACCGCTATTTTGAATTTTCCAATTATAATCCTTCTAAGCATTGTTCCCTCCTTTTTCTCCCTGTCCTCCTCTGTTCTCTCTTTTACTGCCAATTCTTTCCTCACCCGTGAGACCATGCCGCCCATCCCTCTACCTCTAACGTGTTCCTTTCTTGCATTGTCCACACATAACCTTTAGGTAACATCCTTTTCATCCCCTTCCAGTCCTTCTCATCCGCCCAAGTTTCACTCATCATAATCACATCCCACTTTTCTCACTCCCGCGAAAATCCTTCATTCTTGTTCTTCAAGCCTGACACATTCCAGAAAGCTATTCTCACGTTTTTCTCTTCCCTTCCCTCACCTATCTTCCTCACTTTTCTTCTGTCTTGCCGTTTGGAAACCCCTCTGTTTCATCTATAACCTCTTCTGCCTCTTCCCTTTTCCTACCTTCCTCAACTCTTTTTTCTTTCTTCCTCATTTCTTCTGATTCTTCGTCCCAGAACCATTCCTCCCCATTTATCCATATCCTGTCTCTCACTATCCATACCATGCGCCCCTTTTTCCTCTCTACCCATGCCCTATGCTCTATTTGCCATCTCCTTTTCCTCTCCCTCCATGTCAAATCCTTTTCAATTCTTTCCCTTCTTCCTTTCAATAATTTTTTGTTCCCCATAATTTTCTTTTTCTCCTCCTCACTCCCTACTTTTATATAACCATTCCTTCTTTTTTTGTTCCTTCGTCCCTCCTATTCTCTTAACTCCTTCTACCCTTACATGAACTCCAATATCTGTCATGAGATTTTTATTTCCGCTTCCCCTGTTTCACTCTCCACTGTCAATCCCTTAACTACTATGCTATTTTTTCTCTTCGCCCTTTCTTCCCCTTCCAATCTCCTTTCAATCTCACTTAGTCTCTTCTTCAATCTTTCATTCTCGTTTTGTACGCTCTTATTACTCCCTTTTTCTATTTCTGCACTCTCTGTTTCTTTCCCTATATGCTCATTCCTGATTTCTAAGTTGTTTACCCATTCTTCCAACTGTTTTATCTCATTATTTCTCTTTTCGTCATCCTCTTTCTGTCTATTCTCTATGCTCTCTAGTTTACCCCATACCTTGTCCTTCTCCTCTTTCCAGAGTTTATCCCACTCTTCCCATTTTTCTCTTACTTTTCTCACTTTGCCCCTTACATCATTTCCCTGCCTATTCATATCCCTATTCATATCATCCAGTCCCTTTCTAATTCATCGTCCCCTTCCTCTCTTTTTCTTTTTTCTTCCCCTTCACTACTGGTCGCGCTCACCTTATTTCGCCTTTCGTCTAAACTCCTATTCGAGCCCGCGCTGCCTAGCTTGTTAAGGCGCTGTTGGTTAGAGGGCCTTCCGCGTTTTTGGCCCGTGCCTGAATCCCTTCTCTCTGTCGTCCCCTCCCTGGTCGGCGTTTCTAACGTCTCCTCACCGCTACTGTCACCTCTTATTTCGGCTGCCTGTTCTAAGCGATCGTCCAGTGACTGGCGCCCAGAGGCTCCAGAACGTGGGATTTTTCGGCCCCCACCACGTTCCCAT
>CAKNYM010052685.1:445128-462998 GCA_932195095.1 Andricus curvator | reverse complement strand
TCTTTCAATATCTAATTTACGCCATGAGAAGAATAAAAATCGTTGTATATTTTT
Organism: Andricus curvator; assembly: GCA_932195095.1. Classification (NCBI taxonomy): domain Eukaryota; kingdom Metazoa; phylum Arthropoda; class Insecta; order Hymenoptera; family Cynipidae; genus Andricus; species Andricus curvator. The sequence continues at coordinate 462,944 of CAKNYM010052685.1, read as the reverse complement.
AGTGACAATTCATTGGGATTCTATAAATACCGTTAGTTTCATTATATGATGGTGCATATTTTCTGAAATTTTTATTACAAAATTCCTATTATTGTAGAACTTATGGCGAGTTGAACACAAAAAATTCGTATTTTGTGATTGCAGAAAAAAGTAACATTTTCTTGATTATTTCGAAAAATAATAGAGTTATCAGATTTATTTATAGGACTAAAAATATTCGCAATCAAATTTCCTATTGGGATATGTTATTAAAAAATTAAAATTTGACCAGAAAAAAATATGACCCAGGGGCCAACTAAAACGACGGCGTTTCGAGCGTATCCCCTTTTGATCGCCAGCGGTTCAATTCCTTATAATCTATTGAAACTCCTGAAAATCTTTAAGATCTTAGAACTGGGTATACTAAAAATAGTTTAACTTTCAGCATATATCAGATAGTCTACGTTTAAAAGTCGCGCACTCAACCCCTCAGATTTAGATAATTATAATAATATTACAATATGTAATAATATTATATTTGCCGTGCCTGCCGTGTAAAAAAGTTCACAGAAAAGTCTAACGCAAGTACAAAATCGGCCTTCGAGATGAGGGTGAGTCTAAAATGAAAGATTCTGGCATTTGAAATCGTATCTTAAACTAATTTAAATAAATCAGCAAAAAATTGGAAAGACGCTTTTGTTCCCCAGAAATGTAAAAAAAATTTAAACTCAAGAAACTTTAAAAACTCCGCAAACAAGAAATTTACTTAACATTTTGTATGAGCGTGGGTAACCAAGCTACATATCTATCGCTTTCAAATAAATTATACTTTTTTAGGATCCCAGTACGCTACTTTTTCGCTTATTGACGATTTCGAATTCCAGAATTCTTTATTTTCGACTCACCCTATTCGACAGATTGGTCTGTAACCATCTTAAGTCTGAGAGGAAAAAAAACGTATTATTTATCAATGATATTAAAATTAATATTTTTTGTGGTAAAGACATGTTCTTTAATGTTACTGTAGTAGTGATTAAAAATTTACTTAAAAATGAAAAATTATATAAATTTCTACATCAATTTTAATGAAATTTGTGACCCTATTTTTTTCCTTGAAACTGACTTTTATGAAATGTAAATATCTCAGAAAGACAAAAGGCTTGTAATTTTTGACGCAGATAAGAACCTAACGAAGCACTAGAATATTCATTAGTTACATTGCCAATTCAATTCTTCATTTATACAATAATCAGTTTTTCCTCTCATCAGAAAATATGAGGATTGTTTATACTCGTTCATTATGCTTGGCGGTTATCCTCAATTCTATTGGTGAATATATAAATATAATATATGTATACTTATTACTAATTTTTTTTAAGCTTTAGGTATATCCAAATTTGTGCGATTTAAACTACATTTTATCCCAAATAATATTTTTTCCCAATATTTGAGTTTGTGCGAAGCGGTTCGTTCGACATCCGATTTTTTTCATGGAGCAGCTTTGCACGAGTCCAACTGTGCACGTCGATAACACGTGCACAGATGGTACCATATCAGCTGGGCACATGCACAGATGGGACACTCCCATCTCTTTATGGTGAGACGTGCACTATCTGTATATGTGCACGTTTGGGACTGTAACATATGTGCGCGTGGACATGTAAGTTGGAATTTGATTGCTTTAAGTGAGACATGCACAGCTGGGAGGGTTTATCTGCAAGTCTAAATTTCAACGTACAAAGTTGGAAGTCCACGTCGAAATTTAAACGTGAACGCAAATATTACTCCCCCGACTGTGCATGTGCAGAGGTGGGACGCTCCCAATTCTGCACATTGAAACTCAAACGTACACCATATGTACATGTGCACAGTTAATAGTTTACCAACTGTGCACCTCGAAATGTAGACGTGGATGGGTAGGCCGGTGAGGACATGGAAGTGCACAGATGGACGGGAACAGTTTGGGCACGTGTAGATTAGATGCTCGGTGGAAAGACGTACCCTTTCCGTCCTGATCATCATGCTTACATAAAAAGTAAAATCCTATAGGTGTCGGTGTTGGTACAATAATTTTTTTCAAATCTGAAATGAGTCCGTACCAGTGCATATCCAAAATTTGTACATGTCACGAATTTCTTCCGAAATGTATCAATTATGTATCGGGTAAAGTAAAATTCTAAAGGTATCGGTATTAGTACAATAATTTTTTTCGAATCTGAAATGAGTCTGTACCGGTGCATATCCAAAATTTGTAAATGTCACGAATTTTTTCCGAAATTTATCGATTAGAATCCGAAAGCTGTACGAGAAACAATCTAATATTATCATTATTATTATACTATTATAAGTAAAATCGCTTTCGAGATGAGCGTAACTCACTCGATTTTAGACTGGTTATACTACTGGGGATCAAGGAATTCATATGGGAAGAGTGAGAAAGGGAAGTGTAGGAGAAACTGTAAATTCCGAGATCAATCCAGAATTTTAGCCCAAATCTTAGAGCCACGGATTCTTTCAACAGGATTTTCTAACGTTTCGTTTTCTATTTCGCAGTTGTTATTCCCCATAGCTTCACTTTCATATAATTTCTTGTAAAAGTCACTCATACAGTCCTTCGCTTTGTCCGTATTCCATACTATTTCACCTTCGCTATTCCGAATTCCAACTAACTCTGTATTACTACTTCCCTTCGTAATATCATTGACCAATTTCCAAAAAAATTTCTTATTTCCTTCAAAATCATTTTTGGCTTTCTTATCATCATCAGCTTTGAGTTTACCCTTGCTTTCTCCAACTAGTATTTCTACTTTTCTGTTCTGGTCCCCATAATAATTTTCTAGTTTAATTCTTCATAAAGAACTCAGATAACAATGCATGCGGACGCACATTGGCGCATGGCGTGCAAGCACGATGTGTCGGCAACAATGCAAGCACAGTGACAGCACGCTCTGAGGGTAATAAGTAATCCCGCATAGTGTCCGCACGCGGTCTGCATGATATGCAGCACAGCGTGCGTCTATCATGCTCGTCAGGTACTTACAGAAAAATGTCGGGATATAGCGTGCGGTGGAGAGTATGGCACAAAAAGCGCATTATTACTAAAAAAATAATATAGCAGTTGTGTAAAAATAAAACTCTGATCAAATTCGCTTCATGCTCTAAATTTTTCTTATTTTCCAAGTTTATTTTACAGGCAAAAAGTCGAAGTAAAAGGGAATAATTATTTTTGTTCAAATTAAATAAACATTTTTTCTTGGGTTTTGGTTCGGAAAATGGTTCACTATTTTTTGCTATATTTACTATATTCAGATTTAAAATGATCGAAAACAAGTTTTTTTAGTGCACATTTTCAATCGTTCTACTTCTGAGATTTAAGTTCTTAAATCTCAGTAGTAGAACGATTAAAAATATGGAACTTGAAAAACAATTGAAAGTAATTAACTGGATGATTCAAAAGTATAGTGTTCTTTAAAATCCCTTTGTTTTTTAACAAAGGTGATGAATAAACGTTCTGTGTTGAATAATTTAAATTGTTCGAAATAAAAAAATATTTTCAGATAAATATAGATTTCTCGCTAATACATTATTTAAGAGGTAGCAGGAATAATTTTGTGTATGTCGCTTTTGGAATAAACACCTGTTGCATCATCAGTTGTGAAAGAACAACTTTCAACGCAGGAGTCTCTTTAAAAAACGTCATACAATGTTTCCTGTTACTTATGTTATTTTTAACATCTTGTTTTCAATAATTATAACTCAAAACACGTGCATGCTAGCACGACGCTGGCACGCACGTGCTGACACGCTTGCGGCGCATATGCGACGCATATGAGGACACAAATGTCTGCACTCTTGCCCTCACATCGTGCTGATCTATCGAAACGCGTGCAAACACCATGCGGGCAAGGTGTGAGCAAATTGTTATCTGGGAAATTAGTCCAATAATGCGGGATGCGCCTGAAAAACTGGTTTCCTAGACTATTTATATATGTATATGCTCTGAAATGCACTGGGAATCCCATTCAAGTATGGTTTTGAGGATTGTCCTAAATGGCCTCTACTTAAATCTAACACAGCATTCGCACGCTCCGAACGTAAACATTCAGGGCCGTGTGAACCATTTCTGTTGGATTTGGACACATACTAGCAGCTGACGCAACTAACGCACTGAGAGTACTACCCGCCTTGTCACTACGCTCTGTTTGTCACGCATGACAGCACCGCCTCTCTCTCGGTTTCGTAGCCTCCGCATCAACAAAATACCAAGGATTCAAATTCTACGAACGACTTTAATGGGAGTTACTTAAATGGCATTCCCAGTGTACTTAACTTTAATATTTTTATTTAACTTTAAAAAACGTAGTGATTGTAATAGATTGAAAAGTAGCCGTATGTATACCTCGTGGACAATTTTTTACTATCATGCCATACCGCCGGCTGTGAAATAATGATACAATACCGGTATTGTAATATTGCCTTACACTCACTTTAGCCCGTCTAGCGTATTAGTAATCCTCTATTTTAGTAAGATGAGAATTGTGCCTTGGCAGTGCAGTGCGTAACGCATTCGACTTAGCTTGGCGGTTAGGGTTTGATTCTCCGTGCCTGCGAATTTGGATTTTTGTTAAAAATTTTCTTCCCCGACATAACATTAAATGTGTGACAATATTACAAAACATGCATGGCAATGTTACAATACCAGCGTTTGGATTGGTTTCGAATTGAATCATTTAGATGCGATAACCAGGTCCCCCAAGCCTCAATGCATTTTCGTGGGACAAAGTTTTGGGTACGAAGTACAAGTAAATGTCCACCGAGGGCGCCACCTGCCGTCAACGCAAACGTGCCTGTTGTCAGTGATAAGCGCCGAACGTATGTTTGGGTCGTGTTTTAGGTTATTATTTATAATAACCTAATAAAATGATAATGATTTGTCTGAAATAAAAGACTATTTGAGACTATCGGGTAGCAAGTTTATGAAAATTAAACCTGTGGTAAAAAGCAGTGCATGGGAAAAAGATATTCGAAAAATTGTGCATCTAACAAACCGTGACACGTCGAAACTTCATAACCCTTTGAAATGAAGTGCATTTGTAGGAAAAATAGTTTCACCTGCAAAAAAGCGTTATAAATCCTTTAAAGTCCTTTAAATTACAGTATATTTGCGTGTGTCTTAGCACTAACGACACATTTATTTGTGTTAAGGACAACTTTTGTGCCCCCACCGGACATGTACTGATACTTCGTACCCCAGAGAGCGTATTATACCTCACTCCTTTCGCCATCAACTGGAGCGTGACACGCTATGATAAATAGTCTTCTGATTCCCACTTTCATTCGAACCCACAACAATCTAAGGGATACAAATCCATGCTCCTTCATATGCTGCGTTGCTCTCTCATACATAATCTGACCTACTACTTGACAACCATGTAATTCGCTATCTACCCACTGGAAAAAGTTGACGTAAAGAATTGCGTATAAAAGGACGTACAAAAGAACGTATTAAAGGACGTACCAAAAGACGTACAAAAGGACGTGCTAAAGGACACTCAAAATTTAAATGTCGTCAGTCTTAAAACGCTTCACATTGTAAAATAGAATTCTGGACACCTTGAGTAAATTAGATTTTTAAATATATTTTTTTTATAAAACTCATTATATGATTTTGATTACTAAAGATTTCTTTACCCCAGATAACAATTAAATTGAGAAAAGATCGATTTAACACACTTGTCATAGTTTAATTTGAATAGAAATTCTACCATCCGTATTATACATATATAAGATTTGATATACACCTGAGTTGAACCGTCATTTGTATCGAATAAAGTTGGTACGCTCTGAGGATTAGCAGAATTGTCTCAGTTGTCATTTTGACTTGTCTGGCAGAAAAAGATTAGGCATGTAGACTTCAGGTTGAGAAAAATATCATGGATCACCATGAAATAAATAAGAATGGACTATACTGTTGTACCCGCTGGAATATCCTGTTCAACTGAAATATAATATTTTTGCTTGATAAACATTCATCAGTTTTTAGATTTTTTCACGGAATTGGATTTTTAGTTTAGAAAATTGTATTATATATCCAATTATTTTATCATAAGTTAATTGTTCTAATTTATTTCAAATATTTAAAAATTTTATTTATATTTTTCTTTCAAATTATTAATATAATATTAATTATAAAGAAAATACTATTTCTTAAATTGAAATCTGGAAATTGATAGTCAGGAGTCAAATCCAAAGGAATTATATTTTGAATTACTTTCAAAAAAGTTAAGAAAGAAATTTAAGACAGATATGATCTATAAATCGAAGAAGTTTAAATCCAATAAGTTTTGATTTTTTAAACTAAATTGTTTTGAAAAATTAATTTAGATCGGAAAGGAAAGAAGAAATCAAATTCGGAAAAATGTTATTGAGAAACAGATTGTCGTATTGGATGAAAACCTGAATACGTTAGGTTACAGAATGAATATTTTTTTATAGGATGTGTAAAGATTAAAGAATTAAAAACAAAATATAATATTTAAACTTATTTGTCTTCATTATTTTTTGACACTTTAGTTCTCAGATCCGAGATGGTAATACAAATCAACAAAACCGAAGCCATATACAAAATGTCAAAACTGCCGAAAACATTAATGTTGCTGCTAATTGTGCAGTATTTCGACAGAATTGCATATTTATCACCTGTCCTGTATTCCCTGCCTGTATAGACACAAATGTTTCTGATGTAATTTCTCCTATTTCTTTTAATTTGTATTGTAACAAATTAAATTAATGTGCAGGATAAAAATGAATTGAAATCATCAAATAATTCAAACGAATCTTAACTTTTAGGTTATAGTTGTAAAGCACATGTTCATTTTCAATTGGAGTCGCGATTTTACAGGTATTGAAAAATAAAAATAGGAACGCGGAACTAATTCGACGAAAGTTGCTCATTTGTCAAGAGAAATCAGGGTTCCGAAACTTTTCGTAGCAAAAATTGGTAGGTTCACTTCAGGTTTAGTTTCCGGGGACTCCACGAGGGCGCGCTGGTCCGGGAGTTAGTGACCCCTCTAAAATACATTGAGGCCCTCTTTCACCAAATCCGTAACCGGCCGTTACGAAATTTAACTGGCCGTTAGCTCAACGCAGCCTTTCACCATGCACTGACGGACAGTTAATTCCGATACCGGAGAGTTAACTTTAACCGGCCACAGTTCGCGCGGTTAGCTCGTTAACGGAGACACCCTAACCTCGTTCGTATATCCAAACCTCGTGCGTCATAATGGATTTGCAACAATTTGCTTATAATTTAATATTCGATAGCGATGACGACGAAGAGCCACCGCCGGCGAAAAGATTAAGATTTATTCGCTTACGGTTTGACCACTTCACGGATCTGGATGATATTGATTTTGTGAGAAGATTTAGGTTTTCGAAGCGGGCTGCTCTGAATGTTTTGGAAGTGATTGAACATAGATTGGAATTTCCTACAAACAAGTAAGTATAATTGTACCTGCATATGACTTAAATGCTGCAAACTATTTTTTCATACTTTCGGGTAGAAAATTCAAGGGTTTTGTACAAAATGTTCAAATGAAATTTTGTTCTTCCATCAATGAAAAATCTTTTCTGGTTGAACTCTATTTTTGAAAATTCGTCTTTTTGGTAGAAAATGAATCTTCTTTTTATGCTGTTTCTACGTGATTTTTTTCAGAAATGATGCTGTTTCTCCAATGAATCAGCTTCTGCTTTGTCTTCGGTTCTATGCCACAGGCTGCACCCAGTTCGGTGCTGGTGACTTTAGTGGAGTCAGTGAATCCACTGCAAACAGAATAGTCCATAAAGTGACAGCCACTATTGCGTCCCTTTATCCCGATCATATATATTTCCCGAGGACACCAGCTGAAATTCAGGAAACACAAAGGGACTTCTACGAGATAGCTCGTTTTCCCAGAGTAATCGGAGCTATTGATTGTAGCCATATTAAGATACGCTCTCCTGGTGAGTTGACTGTCAATTTTTGGATGAAAATTCGACTTTTTTGAAAATTTATCTTTTATTTAAGAATTCAACTGTCTGAGTAGAAATTTTATCTTGTTTGGATAAGAATGCAACTGCTTGGTTGAAAATTCAATTTTTTTGTTAAAAACTCAACTGTTTTGGTCCAAAAATCTACTGCTTTGTTTTTTAAACGAAATTTAATCTTTTTTGGTTGAAATGTGAAATATTTTACTTTTATCTTGAAAAATTATCTTTTGAGGTTGAAAATTCAATTATTTAGTTGAAAATTTAATTGTTTTGTAGAACATTTAATTATTTTGTAGAAAATTCAGTGTTTTCTTAAAAAGTCATCTTTCATCGTTTTTTGTGCAGATGGAGAAAATGCTGAGTATTTTAGGAATAGGAAAGGATATTTTTCCATCAGTTGCCAAGGAATATGCAACGCAAATCTAGAGTTTCTTGATGTGGTAGCTCGCTGGCCAGGGAGTGTCCATGACCAGACAATTTTTGATAATTGCTTGCAGAGAGCACGATTCGAAGGAGGTGATTACGGTGATGGGCTTCTTCTAGGTGACTCTGCATATGCAAGCAGGAGTTATCTGATACCTCCTGTTCTTAATCCTGTGACAGCCGAGGAGACTGTACAACGAATCCCAAATTAGAACTCGAAATCCAGTGGAAAGAATATTTGGAGTTTGGAAGAGGAGATTTCCAGTACTTGCGCTTGGCATAAATGTACGACTAGAGAAAGCTCTGCCAATTATTGTTGCAACGGCAGTTTTGCACAATATTTTGAGAAGAGCTGGTGAACCAGTTCCTCCTGATGACAACTTGGTTCAACTTCCACTGCCATGGGAGGCCTTAATTCAGCGTGGACAAATGAACAATAGGCCAGTTGAAAACCATCAAGACTTCGTAAGAGACCCCCATCGCCGAGCATTGATTAACGATTATTTTCGAACTCTTGATGTAATTAATGAAAATGAAAATCGGCCACCTCTCGGCTGATTAATGTTCCGAGTGTCATGCAAGCTCACGACAGCGATAAAATATTTAATGTGTATATTTTCATTCTTAAGTGCTAAAATAAGAAGGTTCATGTGAGAAACTCCACAGATATGTAAGTATCTCCTTCCTTGTAATTCTATTTTTTACTTTTCAATAAATATAGAAAACAAACAACCAAATTATCTTCATATTATATTTATTCTTTATAAAATTTGTCACTTACAACTTTAGATATACGCAGTTCTCATAATCAAACACTTATAATAAGAAGTAACATCAAATAATCTATATTATCACCTGGCCACATTCGCAATGGTCATCATCCGTGACACTGAGCATGTGTCAACCACAGTCTTGGTCATAAAAATAATGTTCCACTAACTTTAGATAAATAAGATCTTTGGTATTTACTGTGACGAAAACAAATCGGACAAATATTTCAAACAAATACAATGAAAGGCACGTCGTTTGGCATGGTAAAAAAATAAGTTTCTATCACATTCAAATGCAAACAATTGCTACTCAAAACATATATATCTAAGCTAGTTCTTTGGACACATCAATAAAATTATTAAATCACAATTCCTACCACTGTTAATACTTTCTTCGTGAGCGAATATTTTGGTCATGAGTAAAGATTTGGTCATATTTTGGACATACCTATTAGAGCGGATCGAGAAAAAAAATTTATAAATTGTTCTTATGTTGCACATGTACTTCCAAACAAAATTGAGATCAGATCGTTCAAAATGACTCAATTTGTAAATTGGTTTTTTTTTCGATCCAACCTACTATCTATGCCGGGGAACCTTATCACTTGCACCTTCCAGTGATTAACGTCTTACGTACTAATGCGTACGTTCTGAAGAGAAAAGTGATTTCGAGATGTCAGTAAAAAAAAAATCTACTAGTAAAAATAGAATAATAATTTTAGCTAAACACTATTGTAAAGGATACATTCTTATTTAAAGAAATAACTTTAACACTAGAGTGGGGCAAAATTGTAATTAAAAAATTTTCACTAAGGAGGAAAATATATCATATAGAAAATAATAAATGGAGATATGTTTAAGTGAAGCATTGATTATGATTTTACCGCTGGTGGTGCAAGAAAATGAGATCCCGTCTCTCTTACCCCTTTTTACTCGAGCCCCAATTCCTTTTTCAACTTCAGCACCTGAAGTTCCAGTAGCTCGGCCTCTTTTACTTTTTTCCTCATCTCCACTTCATGAAGCTCCTGGCGCCGCTTGCTATCATCTTCTAGTCCTCGCTTGGAACACCTGGCTAGTTCCAGCTTGGCTTTCACAAGCTCTTTTGCCTCGACATCTTCGCGTAACACAGGATGCCGTCTCTTCCAATGTTACACCCATTCTGCTTCTTCAGAAATTGTGCGTTTCCGCATAGCCTTGTCACTGCCAGAAGAGGCAGATGTCGCAGTGGCAGAGGAGCGTGATGTGCCATCGGCACACAAATTCACCCGTAGGGCGTCTGATTTCCTTCTATAAAGGATCTTCGGCAAGTGTTCAGGCACAAGTACAGAGGAAAAATCGACCTCACCTTGAACAAAACACAAATATATTAATTTCGCAAATAACAGCAGTCATTATTTATTCATACGCTCGATTACTTACTGGGCTTTAAACCAGACTGGAACAAAGAAATGCCCAGAAATTTCAAAAATCACTAAATTGTAACTTTTCATAACACGTTTTTGAAAATCACTAGATTTGTGACAAATTCACTAAATTGGTCACCCTGATGCTTGTCGTCCCAGTTCTATTCTACATGTTTAGGATGGTTCAATGGACGAAGAACGAGCTTAAGGCCCTTGATATCTCCACACGTAAGATCATGCATATGCATAAGAGCTTGCAAATCAAATATTCCGTTCCGCGATTATACATCTCACGCCGTCAAGGCGAATGTGGACTTCTCATTCTCCAATATCTTCATAACCGAATTGTTCTAAGTACAGCTTACACCGTTGCAAATGGCAGAGATCCTCTCCTAAAAATGGTTCGGAAACACGAGATGATTGGCAAAGGAGCGTTCCTTTACGAAGCCGTGGAGCAGACGGCCGAGACCCTTGGCCTGAATTTTAACATCAGGAGTGAGGAAAGTGCATTACTGCATCTAGATGGTTCACTTCTAAAAGTCGAAGTAAAGAAAGCAGAGGTTAAAAAATTCCACCAACAGCTACTTGACGAGAAAATGCACGGAAACTTTCACAGAAATGTAGCAAAACCGTCCTTGTCGAAGGAGGAAACTTTTGCTTTTCTCAGATCATCAGAGCTTAATTCAGGTACAGAAGGTTTCATTTTTGCATGCCAGGACGGTTTCATTTCCACCTTAGTATACCGCGACCTCATTTTATGTCGAGAAGTTCCCGCTGATAGGTGCATAGCGTGTCATGCACACGCTGAGTACCTAGAAAACATACTACCTGGGTGTCTCACTAATGCGGGAACGACGTATATCTACTGACATAATACAGCCCTAACAGTGCTTTATTACCATCTTTATCGCACTTACGGTGCTGGCCGCGACCCTGCCCTGCCGAACGCTCCGAGGGAGATAGAGTCAGCTGTCCAAAACGAGAAGTGTCAACTTTTCTGGAACTAGGATTTTCGGACAGCAGTCTCAGTTGCATATTCGAGGCCTGACATCGTTCTTCAAGACATCAAGAAACGAACTATATTCGTGATCGAATTCTCGACTCCAGCGGATTACCATATCATTGCGAAGGAGAGGGAAAAGGACGAGAGGTATAAAGACCTTAAAAGAGAGCTGCAACGACTACACCTAAAATTTTCGGTTAATGTAATTGTCCTAGTGATCGGTGCTCTTAGAGGTGCGAAACTATGACTGGTTCGAAACCTTAAAGCCATACCCGCGTGCCAAAAATATGGGAAGGCACTTGCGAGATGGATGCAGAAAGCTGTCATCCTTGGGTCGCTTCGTGTCCTCAAGACACACGAGGGTTTCGACGGCCTGTCTTTGTGATTTTATCGTGCCCTGTGACCACTCATCCCACGGTCGTGAGACGTTGTCATAGATATGATTTACCGAGGTTATACTGGGAGACAGCGTCATTTTTAGATGGCAGTTTCTCCCAGTGAGACCATGCGGTGGTTGAAGAACCCTTTTTTTTAAATTATATATAAGTAAATAAAAATTTTCAAACGTATACCGATCTGGTGTTTTCATTCGCGACAATCAACAATGCTGTTGTGATATTTTTCTAATGAAAAAGCAGTGTTCATTAGACACATTAGTAATGCGTTAAACTAAAAAAAAATCTTCAAACACTTTTCTTAATGTAGGAAAAGACATCAGAAACGACGTACAAAAGGATGTACCAAAGTACGACATTTTTTATCCCAATTTGGGACATCCTTTTGTACGTCTTTTGGTACGTCCTTTTATACGTCCACTTTTTTAAGGTAGTTTCCGAGTCCCACACTCGTACAAATATTGAAGTCCCGTGGGGCGTCTGTCGTTGTATGCTGTATTGCAAAAATTTCATGGTCCGCATACTCAATATTTTAATGCACTCCTGGCTTAGAATTCGCAGTGTGTGTGTATACGTATAGTCACCAATCCTATGCCAGCGGCAGATTCGTAGATCGTGAAACGTCGCAATTTGAAACTAACCATACTGACCAACTGTGCATGTGTGTGTGTGAGTGTATCGAGTTCCTGCAACGAGCAAAGCAGGAGAGAGGGGACAGCGTTGCCGGATCGCGAATCTTTGACGTTTATGCGTTTGAAAGTAATTAAAATTTCAATGTTTTCCATTCGATTATCTAGAAAAGTACATGGTGAAGACATTTTATTATTTTTCTGACATATTTGTATTTTCAATCAGCACACGTTGACACATTCTTTTAATTTCTCTACCAGAGCGTTTTATTACTACAAATTAAAATATGGAGAGTGCCTGTGCATTTTCCATGCATTCTCTGTTGAAGTAGTCATCTTTAACATTAATTATCTCGACATCAGTGTGGTAGAAAAATTTGAAATTAATTTAGCATATAAAAAAACATTCTACTTGAAATATAAGCTCGACTTTAAACAATTCCACCAGAGATCGATTTTTTCGGAAACCACCTTAAGTGGGTACCCCTGACCATAGTTCAAGTCCATTCTCTAACATCCCTTTTTCTATGATTCTAGTATTGCATCACTTTTTCTTTGTTTCAGGAAAACGTAAGATAGCTATCTTCCTTTGGCTTTGCTTAGAATCATTCACACCTGTAACATTTCAAACACCCAGTCTATATTTATTGCCTGACATGTGACCCTTACATTTACCAGAAGCATGCCTTTCGTCAACCAAAGTTTCAATCAATTCCGAGGCTACTCTATTGTTTGTATTGCTCGTTGTTTAAAGTATAAGCTGAACTACCGACTCGATGTGAGAATAGTTATTTGTGATACAAGTGCGCAAAACATGTGATTGTCTGCGATTGAATTTTGCAGAATAAGCCGGAATAAGCACTCGTCTAAGTTTTCGCACTCGCTTCGCTCGTGCGCTAACCACCGACTCGTGCTTCGAGCCGCAGGCGAATGATTTAATCACAAGAGTTACCAATCACCTATGCGCACGTGTATCACACGCTATTTTTTGCAACGCCCGTCCGAAAAAGTTGTGTTAGGAGGAGGTAACGAAAAATACTAATTTTATATTGCATAGAGTGGAGTAAAGAAATTTTTTTAGAAACAAAAAAAAATATTTGAAAAAAAAATGTTCTGAAAAAAAAATTTGTAAACAAAAATTTTGTACAAAAAAATTTTTGAAAGAAAAATTTTGTGGAAAAAAAATGTGAAAAAAAATGTTTTGAAAAATAATTTTTTGTTGAAAAAAAATATTTAAACAAAATTTTGGCCTTTCTACTTTTTTGCCGGGGGGGGGGGTGGCTACGAAACCCTAAAAACAGAACTTCAATCATTAAAAGATTTGTTCAAGTTAAATCTAAATTTATTTCAAGAAGATACCAACACCAGTGAAAGTTACCTATGCCAGTGTCCAAAGTACCTCATCTCGAAAGTGAGCATGCGCAGCTTTTTCACCAGTGCCTAAAATGAGCCACACTGAAAAAAATTCTTAGTAGATTTGACTACTTTTCAACTAAGTTGCTTAGTTCCCTAAGGCCCCAATGTCACTTTTGTAGTCAAACTAATTATGTGATATATAGTTAAGTGAAGTAAGAAAAGCAGTCGTTGTAGCTAATATTTGTGGTTGATTTGACTGAAGTCAATGAGAATTGAAACAAGTAAGATTTAGGTAGTAAATCCAACTACTTTTCTTAGTTCCCTAAAGCCCCAATGTAATTTTTGTTGTTAAGTGAACTGTAAGGAAGTAGTTAAAGTAATTAAGGTTAACAGTTGATTTAATTAATTTTCTTAGTTAGTTTAACCAATTCTTTAGTTATTTTAACTGATATTTTCTTAGAAAATCCAACTACTTTTCTTAGTTACCTGACGCCCCAATGTAATTCTTGTAGTTAAGTGAACTGTAAGGAAAGTAGTTAAAGTGAACGAAGTAAATAGTCATTCTGATTGATTTTCTTAGCAGGATTAACTAACTTGAATACTGCTTTATGCAATATTTTTTTAGTCAATATCAAGATTTCTTTGTTCCCTGCCCAAATATAATTTGTGTAGTAAACTATACTTATAAGAAACTATGAATATTTATAGGTATAATAAGGATACTCCGAATATAAAAGAAATCGTATATGTTCGAAAGAAACAAATGTTTATTTCAATTAGCGGTATCGGAGCACGTGCTGGAGCCGGTAACGCATTATTATTTGGCTGTTCGCTACTCTGGTCCTGGGGAAGCTTGACCTCAGAAACCTCGACGTCTTTCGCACTTGTAGCTGCATATTTTTTTAACTTTTTCACTTGAAAGCGACGAATTTATTAAACGTGGCGTGGTCTCCAATCTCATGAACCGCACGCGAAGAAAAGCCGACCGGCAAGACCGTTGCAAGTCAAGACCTTCCAGAGCGCCCTAGCGCAAGCGCAGTACGTGTCACATTTAGCATTTCATATTTTCAGGGCACATTTAGCATGTTTCATACGTGGCTGAATTGAATTATAGTTTTAAAAATATCGGGCAATAATTAAAATATAAACTTAACAAAGTTGGTAAATTTTTTCATCTAAAAATGTTACTAAACATAACTATGGCTGTGTGTTAGCAAAAAGATAATACATTTTACTATTTTTCGGCTCAACTGCTGTTGTATGGTAAATGTAACTACTTCCATTTTACCAACAGAGCTGCGGTTCAGTTTACTGTTTCCGACTTGTTAACTTAACAACGAAGATCAGTTATTGTTACTCATTTTCCACAGTTAGTTGCATTTTGAAAGTAGTGTAACTGTTTCAACTAAAAGTATTAATAATCCCAGCTGTAGTTGTATGGTTACAGAAAAAATGGTAGATTTTACCACTTTTTCCGCTTTTGTCCCTACTACTATGGTGTAGTAACTTCTACTGTTTCTGTTTACTGACAGAACTGCGTTTGATTTTACTGTTAATGACATGTTATTTTTACTACATATTCAGTTAATATTACTACTTCGACGTAGTCAGTTCTACTACTTGATACTTGTTATCCTTTTAACTACCTAAAATAGTAATTTGAACTACTATGTTTTAACTACAGCAATAATGGTATTATCCACTAAGCAATCATGGTTAGTTTAAATAAGAAAGTAGTTGGATTTACTACTTTCCACTCAACTACATGACTTAGTTGAATATTTCGCAAGCATTTTTTTCAGTGCATCTTCAAATTGCGCATGCACGAAAATTGTTCGCACACAGTCTGCTCAAATAAGGTCCTTTAGGCACAATTTAGTAGCATGAAAACGTCAACTTTTGAGTTGGGTGTTGCAAAAATGTACGTTGCGAGTCTTAATCATGTCCAAAATAATTAGCCGCGTCGTAAGGCGGAGAGTGAATTTATAACGTCAGTCCCACCGGACTTTGGTCAATGGAAGGGATATTATATTTTAATTACTTTATTTATTGTTTCTTGTTGCAGAGTTCAGTTCACAGTCCGAGCGATTACCTAATGGCGAATCTCTTCGTGTTCCTCGTTGCGGACCTTCAAATTCTCCTGACAGGTCTCCTCCTCCTGCATTGCATCGTCTTCCTGCCGCGCCTCTTGTTCATGCCAGGTCCATATCTTCTCGTTCCAGACTTGTTTCTTTTAACGGATTTGAATTTATTCGGCTTATTCCCCGCACGAATCCGAACCGGCAATTCGAAATTCGAAGATACGTTTTTCCTCCCAATGAAGTAATTAAAGTGAAAGTAGGACGTACTGCCTTTGGGTCCATGCCAACCGAAGAACAAAAAGTATTAACAACATCCACTGGTGACGTCTTTGCAATATTGGAGGGTAATCGTAATAGAACTCTTCGTGGCATATATACGACTTTTACTATGGGTGGAAAACGGGTAAAAATAAATATGTACAGCGGCGCGTTTGAAGATATGACCCCAGCAGAAATTGAGGAAACTCCATTAGGTCGTTCTCGTGCAATCGTAAAGAATTTTAGAATAGTACGTGTACACCAAGTGTAAACCACAATGCTCCACACCATGAATTTAGTTTGAAAAACATGTTAAACTGAAATATAATATTGTTTGTGATCCAAAGTAGGATCAAAACATTACAAGTAACTAGTAATTACATTCACACTAAATCTAATTTTCATATCACTTGAATAACTTTGCAGCAAAAAGGATGCAATGAAAGTTATTGTGTTAAGGGACTATCGGCATAAATGCATACAAAGAGCTATCCATAGGAAGTAGACCTACAAGCGCATTGAAGACTTTGTTCCTTCGTCCTTTCAGGGCTTTCCTTCATAAGCGAAATACCAAAATTTTTAAATTCTCGCAGAACCTCTGTATTACGTCCTTCTACGTTTTCTTAGTTGTAAAATAAAACCGTAAGAAAAGTTTAGCTTGCGTACATAAGATTCTAATTTCAATTTCAGTTATCTCCACTTTGTAATAGCCAACTTCTTTGTAATTGCACACACCACTAGAGGGCACTTGAATGAACCTATATTAAAAAATTGAAAAAATTCCTAAGAAAATGACTTCATTCCGATAACACCTTAAAGAGTAAATGTATTATGGTTCTTAAGATTTCAATATCTTTCATCAATGCTTCAGTCTCTTTTTTTCGAAATGGTTTTAAAAAAGTATTATATTCAGTTAATTATTTCTACAGAAAAAAATATCACGCAAATAGTTAATTAGCTCTATTAAACCATTAAACTTTTTTATTAGCACAGTAAGTCCTCGATATATTTGTATCTGAATTTGGATAAAAACGTTGCAAACAATTGACAAGTACAGTTATCCAACGTCGAATCATTTTTATCAGGAGGTGGATTCACAAGCACATTTACAACTTTGTACGCAATAGTCAATTGTTTGCAACGTATTTACCCAATTTCAGATAAAAAATATCTCTTGAATTTCCTGCGAGACGCCGTCAAAAGTACGATCTTGAAATTTTATAAAAATTAAAACATTTACTCTGTACTGCACTAAGAATGTAGCGAGTAGAGTGATGACCGCACCGCCACACAGAAAAAACTAAATAAGAATAAAATTTGTTGCAGGAAATTTTTTAGAGCGATAAAGTTTTGTTCAGCCAAATTCGCGTCTTTCAAAATACATGTGTTTGTCATGAAAAAACAAAAGAAAGTTCAACCGATATTTGTGTAAAGTTTATCCTCTGAAGTTAATTTTTGTTGCAAAGAATCTTTCGTCGGAAATCGATGTAA
>CAKNYM010052685.1:419723-445118 GCA_932195095.1 Andricus curvator | reverse complement strand
GAAGTTAATTTTTGTTGCAAAGAATCTTTCGTCGGAAATCGATGTAAAGTTTATCTTCTGTTTTTTCTGTGCACACAGTGGGCTAAAGTGAAAAAGTTCGTGACAAAATCGTAGAACTTTTCACAGGGATGACCTAGAGTAATGGATTTTTTTTAGATTTACGGATGAATAACTACAGAATAGAGGGAAAATACACACTGTTAAAAATTTGAGGAGTTAATGCCTAGCGGAGTTGAGAATACAATTTTTCGGATTATAAAATCGACTCAATATCGAATACATTCAACTCCGCATATTTTACTCTAAAGTCAAATACAGTG
Source organism: Andricus curvator (assembly GCA_932195095.1). Classification (NCBI taxonomy): domain Eukaryota; kingdom Metazoa; phylum Arthropoda; class Insecta; order Hymenoptera; family Cynipidae; genus Andricus; species Andricus curvator. The sequence continues at coordinate 444,798 of CAKNYM010052685.1, read as the reverse complement.
AGCAAAAGGTTCTGAAGTGCATTCAGAGTGAATATAATTAATTCGCACCGCACAGAAACAAAATCTTAACCCATGCTCAATCCGGGGTTGAAGAGTCGTGGCGGGACTTCTTATGGAGTTCATGTTCGGAGCTGCGTTCGCAGAAAACTTGCAAAGCACTCTCTTCGCAGTTGTTCGCCACACCATGGCCGCAAGTCAACGCGTGCGAAACTGCGAACTCGAAACATGAAAATTCTAGAATCCAGAATTCTAGATGGTCGCGTGTCGCGTCAGTGCGATTTGTTATTTAATTTTTAGGAAAGTGAAATATGTTCGCGATAAAAAGAGTGAGCTATGGCAATCAGACAAAGTGAGTGAAAATTGTATGTATGAATCAGAATTGGGATACGAAGAACTCATAGTCGCCGGTAAGTATCATTGTATATATTTTATTAATTATTAACATATCCATCATGCTTTTGAATCTTTTTTTACGTAATCAAGCGGTTCCTGTTTATTGTAAAACTTTTTTAAAATAATGTAAAATAAATATATGAATATTAATAAGTAAACACTTTATAAAATATTGAATAAAATTTTAATCCGCGGTTACGCATTCAAAAGTATTCCAATAACTTTTGGAATTTGCAAAATTTAAACCAATGCGACATTTCACATTAAAAAGTTTTCAAGTCACGCACAACATTCTTCTCATTCGATCGCATTTAAAATCATTAAAACTAATGTGAACTTTCGTATTAAAAAGTTTTCACTCAACTGCAACATTTCCATCATTAATTCGTATTGAAAAGTATTCAAACCAGTAGGAACTCTCGCATTAAAAAGTTTTCACTCAATAAAAAATTTCGTCTCATTCTATCGCATTCGAAAGTATTTAAACATATGCGAACTTTCGCATTGAAAAGTTTTTACCTCGCTCAAAAAATGTGTCTCACTCTTTCGCTTTCAAAAGGATTCAAAGTAATGCGAACTCTCGATTTAAAAAGTTTTCATTTCCCTCTGAAATGTTCTCTCATTTGGTCGCATTAGAAAGCATTAAAACGAATGTGAAGTCTCGCATTAAAAAGCATTGCGTGCAAAAATTTTTATCTTTCGTATTCAAACGCATTCAGGAATTTAATGTTATATAAGAAGTATCGCATTTAAACGTTTTCGGCTAACCTCCAATGCGAAACTGACATATAACAGACTTCACGGAAACAAATCGTGAATGCGAAACAATACTTTTGAATTTTACGTTTCTTGCAGGGTACCGGCATCTATGAATTCTTCGTATCCCAATTCTGATTCATATACATATACAATTTTCACCCGCTTTGTCTGGTTGCCATAGGTCACTCTTTTTATCATTTTTTAAAATATTTTTTCTAAATATTAAATAACAAATCGCACCGACGCGACATACTCCCTTCAGCGTTCCTTTTCAGCGATATTTACTCCTTAAAATCAACTTCTGATGGTGTCGTGGGACAACTATAGGGTCAGGACGAAGTTGATTGAAATAACTCCGGCCAGTGCAGTTAGGGAGTTCTTTTCCAAGAGTTATATTTTAACTCGTCTTCTTCTACTCTGCTTGCCGTTTACTAAAAACAGTGGGACTTTTATAGGGTATGCTTCGGAGTTGATTTTAACTCCGCTTTTTTAACAGTGCAGAGAAGCTGAAAATATACATTTTTTACCTTCAAAATCTAGGTTAAATTTGACATTTTTTGACAAAAAGTTGTATTATTGGGTACCTCGGGCGCTCAGATATTATATTACATATGTTACACATATATTCTGATAGATTTCGTCATGCCGAATCCAAATATGGGCTTTAAATCAGCCTAGGACTTCCTGTTTGTAAGAAAAAGGCAATTGAATGATCTATTTTAAACCTTCATGGCATGAATGATTTCCACTAATGTAAATATTTGACTATTGATCATATTAAAGGGGTTTTGGGGTCGTCGAATTGGAATGCAAAATAAAAATGTCAAAATTCAAAATGGCGGATCCAGTATGGCGGACCAACATTTTTAAGATCGAGCCGATATGACTACAAATTACTTCAAGGGGGGGGGGTCGCTGATTTCGAATCTAAAGTCCAAATTTCAAAATGGAGGATCCAATATGGCGGAATGTCATTGTGAGAATATAACCGATTTTATTAAAAATCGTTACTTGGGTTTTTTTTTATGTCGTCGATTTCAAATATATAGTAAAAATTCAAAGATGTTAAATGTCTGATGCAATATTGCATCAGACATTTAAAGTTAAAATGAAAATTCAAATCATAAAATTGTTGAATCGAATACCTTCTCTGATGAGCATGTAAAAAGGAAATATTCAAAAAAGAAAAAATTTCTGCTTCGTCTATAAATCAACAAAAATTTATTTTACTGGATATAAACATTTAAGTAAACACAGTCAATTATAAAATATTTAAAAAGTCACTAAAAATGTATCTGTACAATTTTCGATTGCATCATTTAGATTTAGAGCATATCCCTTCTAGAAATAATCGATTGGACACGATTCATAACGATTAAGAGTGATCAAAAGTTGAATCGGTTTAAATTGCTGCTAATTGTGTCAATTGTTTCCAATCGGGTTGAATTGAGTAAATGCACTTGCCTGCAGTGCGCCCTCTGTAGTTTTCGTTTGTAACACACATGACGCGCACGTGTTTATAGGTTGGAAATTAAATTTTTAACAATTCAACAAAAATTTCAAGTACAAAAAATAGAATGTTTGTTCTGGCGGTATACCGAATGAAGAGTCGAAATTATGTGGGTTAACGGTACGTAAAAATCATGCCATCTAACGATGGGACAGGATATAGGTCCTCGTTACACCGGCGAGCTTATAGTAGGCCGGCTTACAATAAACTAGCTTAAATGAGAGTGGCCAGATTCGCGTCGGCGCAGAAGCCGCAGGGACTCCACGTGTGCGACAGGGGAGTTCCGTGACCGACGCGATGGATGAATGTAGCCCGTAAAGCTTCGCTCCAATCGTAGTGCGTTTTTGAATATTCTCGAGAGTGCGTTTTGTCCTGCCAGTGAAAGGGCTGTGAGTGAAGGGTCGCGCACCCTAATTGTCGTTATAGGTCGTCAACGCAAACCCTCGTAGTTCGATTTCCAGTTTTAACTTAACCTCCTCGCCGGCGAGTTCGAGGATTCAGGGGGGGCTACTTCCCTGTCATCCTCTTTTAACATTGATCTTTTATCATCTGTTTCCCCTCAAACAGCAGATGCCCTATTGTTTCCGAAACAAACACACGATACAAACACAGAAAAGCACGTGGACACTGACACTGATACCAACACTAGAAAAAACAAAAACACTAAACTCAGGGGGGTTCATAAACACCAACACGAGTCGAAACGCCACAAGTTGTTGAAATCCAACCTAAAACTGACAGACATCCACTCGAAAACAGACCCTGCCGGCGATACCCCTTTCCCAGACATGGACAGTGTGCAGATGGAGGACGTGACAGAAATTGACATTCCCAATGCTGCCAACGTGGAGTCCTCGCAACTCTCTGCTTTCAACAATGAGCGCCCGATTCAATCCTCGAATGCAGAAAGAACGTTTTCTGAAACAAACCCTAACCTTACTTATTCTTTCAGGAAAAAAGGACCGAACACCACTTACCGTTTCCCCGAGTCCCAGCTGGGACAATGTAAAGTGATCATTCAAAGGGATCCAGATTCTGATAAAGCAAAGGAACCCCTAAACAAAGTGTACTTTGGCCGATATGTGCTTTCCAACGGATCCCCACATAAAAAGGCAGTTGTTGACATCAAGCGTAATGGCTTTGGAAAGCTATACGTTATTCTGAAATCCAGCTCTGATGCCAACAGACTGCTGGACGACACCCAACTTAAAAGCAAAGGCTTAGTAGCCTTTATTCCAGCCTTTTTTTGCTCCTGCCAGGGTGTCATCAGAGACATTCCCCTTGACATCCCAGAATCTGAAATCAGAGAAAACCTGGAAGTCTTGTGTCCTCAGAGGGGAGAAATTTCCGTTCAGGAAGTCGTCCGACTGAGCAGAAAGGTGAAAAATCCAGACTCCAACAAAACTGAGAATATTCCATCCCGCTCAGCTCTCATTACGTTTTCAGGTACCACTCTCCCAGACAAGGTTGCTCTGTACAAGGCATCGATGCCTGTTTATGTATACACTCCCCAGGTCAGAATGTGCCTGAAATGCCTGAGATACGGCCACATCGCCAGTCAGTGCAAATCGGAAGCCCGATGCTTGCACTGTGGTGGTAGCCATGCTCATTCGAGCGACTCTCCTTGTCCAGATGCTAAAAACGAATCAAAGGCCAATTGTGTTCACTGCAGTGGACCACATCGTGCAAACTCGAAGGACTGCCCTGAGCTCAAGTTCCAGAGGGATTTCCGTTCCTACGCCACCCATCATGGTGTAACCTTCACGGAAGCCAAGGCCGCGCTTAGACCTCGTCGAGGCGCCTCCTCCAACAATGTGCCTTCAAACCAAGCCTCTCTCTTTCCCCATCTCACTGTTGATTCGATTCCTCCGGGTGTGCCCTCTGGTCCCAGCGTCTCTACTCGTTTGTTTTCCGACGTGACATTGACTCCTCGAGCCACTCCAACACCTAGACTCCAAACACACACAACAAATCTAATCCATAAAAAACAATCGTCGACTCGTAAATCCTTACCTGAAGTAACATCTCCAGCGTTCGCTGTCCTCAGCAACAATGGAAGAACTCAAAGTCACTTGAAAAATGGCTTTGCTCTGAATCGTCTTCCCCTTCAGTCTTCCTCCCCCCCCCCCAAGGAGAGCACTACGTCAGGTCCGCCAGACCTATCTAACCCTATGCCAATCATAGGTAACATCCTCTCGGCGCTCACTACCCTGGTGGGAGTGCTTTCATCAGGTCTCTCCTTTTCTTGTGAAGAGAAAGAGAATTTGCTCAGTACACTTACGAACAGTTTCGCTTCGCTTTCGACATCCCTTCATTCTTACTCTCAAAATGGCTCAAATTAATAATTTGCGCATCATGCAGTGGAACTTCCAAGGAGTAATGAATAAAGAGGTGATCTTTTGAACATCTCCCAAGAATTTTATATTTTACTCCTCTGTGAAACCTTCTTAAAACCAGATAAAAGATTCGATTTAAAAAATTTTAACATAGTTCGATCGGATAGACTGGCCATCAGAGGTGGTGGCTTAGCTATCGCTATCAGAGAAGGTATTGGGTTCTCAAGAGTATCTTCAATACTTACAGTTGAAAATAGCCTTGAGACCTTAGCTGTCTCAATTGATTCCTCTGCTGGGGAGCTACTGATAGCCACGTGTTATAGAGTTCCCTCATCGGATAACAAAATTTCAGATAAACAGTGGACAAGCTTTTTCAATTCCATTTTCGACGTGAATAACAACGCTGTCTTCATTGGCGGCGATTTCAACTGCCACCACACTTCGTGGGGTAGCGGCCGTAATTGTCCCAATGGCAACGAACTTCGGTCCTCCTTGGACCTAACTGACCTAATTTGCATCAATAATGGAGCCCCGACCTTTCGTAATCGACCGGGTAATTTCGAGTCAGTTCTTGATCTGTCGCTAGTCTCTTCTAGTCTTTTCACCAGCAGCTCCTGGGATGTATGGGATGATACCCTTGGAAGTGACCACTTCCCGGCGGTCACGAGTCTAGAGGTGCCCATTCCAATTTCCATTTACTCTTCACATAAATACAATTTGAAAAGAATAGTGTGGTCCAAATTTACCTCTGACTTGAAAGAATTTCTTAAGAATTCCAAAATAAGTTCTAGCTATCCCGACCCGGATGTCCTTGTTAATTATGATAATTTAATTAAAGGTGTTGATGAGGCAATTAAATCTGCCTGTCCCCCCTCCAATTTCAGACCTTCTTCCACTCGAAGGAAAAAGCGTTTTGTCCCAGCTCCTTGGTGGGACGAATCTTGTGACCAGGCTGTCTCTGAACGGAAGACAGCCACATCCGCTTTTCGAAAGAAATCTAATTTCCTGAATTATAAAAATTTAAAGAGATCAGAAGCTAAAGCTAAACGCACTTTTAATATAGCTAGAAGAAAATCCTTCAAAAAATTTTGCGAGTCCCTAGACAGGTTGACTCCAATCTCCAGGGTCTGGCGAGTTATCAAGAGCTTCAAAAATAGATTCACCCAACCCGCTACCGCCTCTTGCTCAGCAGATAAGGCAGTGGTAGCAAAACTCCACCAGTTGGCCGAAGAACTTTGCCCTCCCACAAATTTCCATGATCAATTTCCAGATAATTTTAGAAAAAACACTTTTTTGGAAGCCCCTTTCACCGAGAGGGAGCTGTCCATTGCTATCTCATCACAGAAAACCTAGTCCTCCCCGGGACTTGACAAAATAGATTTTAACATCATTCAACACTTCCCGGATGAAGCCAAATCTGCTCTTCTTGACATCTACAATAAAATATTTGCTACCGGCGCATTTCCAACCTCATGGAATCAATTCCTTGTGTTTTTCATTCCGAAATCAACACCAGAAAAATTCCGTCCAATCTCACTGGCCTCATGCCTTTTCAAACTAATGGAAAAACTTATTTATAACAGACTCAATTGGTACTTAGAACATAACCTTTTGTTATCACCTTCACAATTTGGTTTCAGGAAGGGCAGATCTTGTGCAGATAATCTGGCAATCCTATCAACCGAAATCTGGTCCGGATTCGTCAATAAAGAAATAACAGCGGGTCTATTTTTAGACCTTAAAGCAGCCTTTCCTAGCGTAGAGCCACACATTTTGGCGGAGGATCTCCGAGACCTGGGCGTTTCCTGGTCCATCGCTAGATTCATTTACAGTTCCACTGCATGCAAAAATATTTATTTCAACATCAACGGTGAGATAATAGGCCCCAAAACAAGTACTGTAGGTCTTCCCCAAGGCAGCATTTTAAGTCCTATCTCATACTCCGTTTACACGAGGAAACTCATCACCCTTCTCCCTCCTGACTGTTCCATCGTTGAATTCGCAGATGATATCGCCATTATTTGCAGATCTACAGACCCGAGTGTATGCGTCGCATCACTTCAGAACTGTTTGAACATTCTCGTGGATTTTCTTTCTCGGAGAGGCCTTCAGCTTTGTCCGGATAAAACTAAATTAATCCTCTTTTCTAAATTACAATTGGACTTAAACGATCCGAATCTAGCCCTTCAAGTGAATGGCAACCATAACCATATCCTGCCTTCAACATCGGCTAGATTCCTTGGGATATTTTTAGATCACAAATTTACCTTTGACGAACATTTCGCTTATCTGACTGAAAAAACACGTAAAGTTCTGAACATCATCAAAGTGCTGAGAGGCACTTGGTGGGGTGCCGACCCATACATACTCAAGACTGTCTATGATGCCTTGATCAGAAGCTGCTTCGATTATGGTTCCCACATATTCACTTTCCAAAGACACAAATTTTTTGACAAACTAGAAAAAATCCGAAATCAAGCCCTCAGACTAGCCCTAGGCTATAGAAGGAGCACACCAATTAATGTCATTTTAGCAGAATCTTGTGAGCCTCCTCTCAGAAAAAGATTCAATTTTCTTGCAAGGAAATACCTTATTAAAACATTTGCCAACCTTGACCACCCTCTTCCCGATAACTTATTAAACCTTTGGAATAGCACTAGACAGAAGAACACATTCCAAATCAGAAACATTTTTGTCTTGATAGCAGCTTTCGAAAAAGTCCATAATTTCAAATGGCAAACTCGTAGATCTCTTATGCACCCCTTCTTCGAATTCCCCTATGAGGACCATTTGTTCACCCCAAGCGTAGACATGAATCTAGGTAAACAGGTCCAAACTAGCCCTGCCCCAAACGACCTTTTCACTGACCTCATAGACCGAGAATATCACGACTTTTTGCATTTTTATACAGATGGCTCGAAATCAGAGGACGACCAAACTGCGGGCTGTGCTCTAGTTTGCCCGTCAGTTAACTTATCACGTTCATGGAAAATTTCTACTTACGCATCAATCTTTTCAATTGAAGCTATCGCGATACTATACACACTCGACTACATTCTCAAACAGAATATCCCTAAATCAGTGATCTTCTCGGACTCACTGAGTGCCATAACAAGTGTAGCTGCTCCAAACCCCAGCTGCATAAAATCTGGTCTTATTTTACTCATCAGGAACCGCTTATCCACTCTTCAAAAATTAAACCGTCAAATCTCACTGGTTTGGATCCCGGGTCATATGGGTATCGTGGGCAATGAGAAAGCAGACGAGGCTGCCAAATCGGCTGCCAAGGACGGCATTTTGTTAAATATTCCACTTCCACATTCAGATTTCTTTTGTACTGCCCGTAAAGCTCTCAATGAAAGTTGTCATTCTTTTTTCTTAACTGTTGGAGAAAATAAAGGGGTATTTTATACCCAACGTTACTATAAACAGCGTAATAAACCATGGTTTGCTTCTTTCAATGCGCGGAGAGAATGGATAGTTTCTCTCTGCCGCATGAGAAGCAACCATTATTCACTTAATGCTAGCCTTGCACGAAAAAACATCATCGATTCACCTAGCTGCCCACGTGATCCCAACCTGGAGGAGGACCTGGATCACATTCTCTGGGCTTGTCCTAGATTTGATGCCAACCGTAGAAATCTTATTAAATCACTATCTAAACAACTGAACTGCCCTCCTCCGTTTTGTAGTTACCAATTTCTAGCCGATCCCTCATACAATGCAGTAAAACACATCTTTAAATTTCTGAAGCAATACGACATTAATATTTAAATTTTCAATTTGAAATTGCCGCCTGTTCCACCTGTCCGCGAGGGGTGACACGGCTGCGACTGCTGGGGAGGAGTGGAGGTTGAAGCGAGACTCTTTAGGTATCGGGACTGCCCTACCCCTCCATGGCGCGGTGTAGCCGTGCGTTCCCCTGCTCGACACCCATTTGGGTCGAGAGGTTTCCTATCTCTGTTCCAGATGGTGTCGAAGGGCTTACTACCATCGCCTAGTGTAATGGTATAGGTTGATCTGCGTACTAAGTTTTAATAGATGGCGTTGAGGGCGCCAAGTAAACATGGCCGCCGTTTCAAATCTTGGCGCGAACGAAACTTTTAAAGGGGACGAACACAAGTTAATGAAAGTTTGATCATTTTAATGGTTTCAATGAAAACCCAATTAATTTGGGGAATTTCGACCAGAATTTAATCATTCTTGAGGAATTATTTAATGTTTAAAAGTAATTATTATCTTCCTACTCTCAATAATGGTAAACGAGAATTATAATATAAGAAATGCATATTAGTTATTAGTCGGCAAACTAGAGGAGGCTTTAGTGTATTAGAAATAAGAAACGTGTGATCTAGATTGTAATTAGACACTAAAGAGCGAAGAGTGAAAGCCGCTAGAGTTCAAAGGGTGTCGGCGCCGCGCTGTCGTGGCGGGAACCTTTGAAGACGCGAGTTTGGTGCTCATAAACATGTCATGGTTTTAATGAAGTATGAGATTTTGGGACGATTCGCGGGTCGCGTGTTGGAACTTGTTGGAGACAAGTTCGGACTCGCAAGACCGCGGAGGCGTAGATTTCATACTTTAACCTATTTTACTATTGGCTAAAAGTGATGACGATTTTTCTATCCTGGATTTTAATTGGATAGAGTAAAATGCGTGGGGCAGCTCCCACCACGATTTTCGCTCTCGCCGAGGGTCTGTCTGTTTTTCCCCGAGAGGAAAAAGTCAGTTCTCCGCCGATTACTCTACCAGCTTCAAATAAAAAACCTGCGACACTTTGCTAAAGATTGTGGACTTAGAAAACTTTCGAATTAATCTGAGTTCGGACTTAGAATATTTTCTTTGCAAAGATTTTGAGTTTTACTTAATAATAATAATTTCGTCTCAGCTGGTAGTAGTCTTAAATCGAGAACTGACACTCAATTGATTTAATTTATAATTTTATTAATGCTTATTAATAAAAACAAGAATTGTGACTTTTCTTTGAAAATGTAGATTCAAATATTATTAAATAAATTGTTAAAGTTATGAACTATTGTGAACAGTTAACGAATAATAATAATTTAAACCTAAATAAATATTGAGTTTTTCTCTAAATCATGTCTTGTTATTGTGTTGAGACCCCTTTTCGCGGCTCTTGATTTTAATCAAAATAAATCAACGGAAGGATTAATTCTAACAACCAATGGCAGCCAAGCTGAGAATTCTACAGGAGAAGAAATTCGATCACAGCGCTGGTGGCCATTACACCTAGTATCCAGTAAAATCACCTGGTCATGGCTGTATGTACAAAGCTTCAATGCTAGAGTACGTTGCCAATGTAAACCTTAAGTTCGCTTAAGGAATTAGAGGAAGAAAGAAAACGTGTGCGACAGAGAGCCACTGCCGAAAACGCTTTTGTGCCGACGCGAAACTGAGCCACTCTCGTATTTAAGCTAGCTTATAGTAAGCCGGCCCAATGTAGGCTCGACGGTGTAACCAGGCCCAGTGTGTCCTTATCAAGTAAGCAGTAGTATTTTGATTTAGGGTGTATATTATTGTAAAACGTTTATTTACTTCTTTTTAAATCCATATTGTTGAAATTTTTTTGTTTGAGAACGTAAAAAACCGCTTTAAATAATTATCGCAATATCAAAATGCTGTAGTGACAACTTAACCTCTGATTCAGAATAATGGATACCCAATTGAAAACGATTGGAATCATTAGAACGTAGGATGGCGCCAATATTTTGAAACTCGGACTTAATAAAGTGTGGGTAACTCATTAAATTCTTTTAATTTTTAGTAGAAAAACTTATCCAATCTTTTTAAATGTCTTGCAGCATAACAATTTTGAATTTATAAATAAGTTTGATTTGAAATTCTCGAAAATTTCTAGTTTTAAATATTTAAAATACTCAATTTTGATTATTTCAAATAATTTGCTTTGCAATGCCTAATCTTAAAATCTTTGAATCTTAAAGATTTCAAATTTTTTATTTTATAGTATTAGATTGTTCAGAAGGCTTTATGTAATTAAAAAGTTAAATAAATTAACAATAATTGACAGAAATGGTCTTGGAGGTTTAACTATTTAAGAACTGTTACAGATTAAACTATTTTTAAATTTAAACATTAAAAATTGTAGTATTTACAGGTTCAATTTTCCCAGTCAACTAAAAGTAACATATTCATATTTGCCGCAAAACGCAAACATTTATTTTAATTCATGACGTTCATTCTGAACATCCTTTAACACAACAAGCAGAACATTGCAAAATAAATGAATTTTTAAAAAATACCTAAATTTTCCACTAAAAATATCAATTTTTTACAACAAAAAAATGAAATAGTTAATCTTTTAGTTGAAAAAAATAATTTTCAAACAAAAAAAGAACGGATTTTCAACAAAAAAGTCGAATTTTCAACCAAAGTGATGAATTTTCAAATAAAATTATGAATCTTCAACTGAATAGTTAAATTGAAAAAAAAAGTTTCAACTAAAATTATGAATATTTAACTGGAACACTTGAATTTTCAACCAAAAAGATGAATTTTTAAACCAGATGATTAATTTTCAAATAAAAAGAATTATTTTGTACAAAAAATACAATTTTTCAACAAAATACATGAATTTTTAACAAAATAGTTGAATTGTTGATTAAAGAAGACAAATTTTTAACCAAATAGTTGAATTTTGAACCAAAAAAATAATAATTTTTAACCGAAAATGGAATAGTAACATTTTTAGTAAAAAAAAGAATTTTAAACCAAACATAAGAGTTTTCAACTAAAACAATGAATAATCAACTGAAACAGTTGAATTTTCAAGCAAAAAAATTAATTTTTACTAAAAAATATAAATTGTCAACCAAAACTTAGATAATTAAATTTCAATTTAAAAAAATTAATGTTTAACCAAACAAACGAAGTGATGAATTTTCAAATAAAATTGTAAATATTTAACTGAAATAGTTGAATTTTAAACCAGACAGATGAATTTTTTACTGAAATGATGAATCTTTAACTAGAATAATTGAATTTTGGACCAAGAAGATGAATTTCTACCAAAAGACGAATTTCCAACTAAAAAAGATCATTTTTATACCAAAAATCGAATAAATAAATTTTGAAGCAAAAAAAGAAAGTTCAAAAAAAGAGAAGAATTTGTAACTAAAATTATGGAATATTCAACTGGAATAATAGTTACATTTTCATTTAAAACAAAAATAATGTTCAACCAAAAAACATTGAAAGAAAAATAGTCGAATTTTATGCCAAAAAGATGAATTTTCAGTCATAAAGATTATTTTTTTACAAAAAAAATCGAATTCTCCACAAAGTACATAAATTTTCAAACAAATAGTTTAATTTTTAAATGCAAAATATCGATTTTCAACGAAATAGTTGAAGTTTCACCAAAAAAAGATGAATTTTAAATTAAAATGATGAATCTTCCAAGTGAGAGTGATAGTGGGACAGAGGGTGACGAATTAACAAGTAAAAATGCTAATATCCGTAGGATATTAGAAGATGAGAAAGAATCTGAATAGCTTTACTCTCAGTTAATTTTAATTGTTCTGTACCTAAAATACTTTAAGTAATTTATTTAATAAATTACACGCTTTTTATACAAAATTATAGACAATGAAATTAATAATTTGATGAAAAAACTTCACCACATTGGCAAATTTGTTGATAACAGCACTTTCAGCTCGCGGAAATTATTACAAAACATTAATTTAATTTTTTTCATGAACATATTGCTTAAAATGTGTTGTCTCGGAAAAAAGTAAATAAACGTTTTCAAATAATTCCCGCGAGACGAAAGTGCTGCCATCAAATTGCCACTTCATAACCTCGAAATCCTACTACCGATTGGCCCGATTGGGAACGATTGAAACTTTGCAACACTCAATCGTTCCCAATCGTGCATACACGATTAAGAAACACGATTAGAAACAATTCAAATTTCGTTCTATCGTTCTGAATTGTTTTCAATTAATTATTTCTAGAAGGGATATCTATAGAGTTAAAATATTTATCAAGAAGATAATTGAAAAAAGGATGTAATTCAAGAAATCCCGCCAAAAAAACAGAGTTCCTGAGTCAACCCTGTGCCACAGCTAGGGAGTTAGATATTTTCACTTCAACCACCAGCTAACTTCACTTCGTTAAGTGCTGATGGGAAAACAATGGACCAAATGTATGGGACAAAACTTTATTTTTGTAATATCTTCGTAATGAATAATAATAGTTCTTAAAAAATAAAAGCTATTTTTCAAACATACTTATATAGAAAAAATTAGTTTTTACGAAGATATTAGGGGTCGTGCATAAATTACGTAACGCAATTTTCCGAAAATGTTGACCCCCCCCCCCCCCCTATGTAACGCTTTTTCCTACTTTTCCCTGTAGTTTTTCACCATTATGTAACACTAAGCTAGACCCCCCCTCCCCAAAAAAGTGTTACGTAATTTATGCACGACCCCTTAGCGAAATAGGGCAAAAATGAATTGAGTCCCATGCACTTGCTCCACTGTTTTCCCCTCAGCACTCAACGAAGTGAAGTTAGCTGGTGGTTGAAGTGAAAATACCTAGTAGGGACTGTGGGGCTCCGGAGAGACAGAGACCAATATCTACATAGTTTTATATATTTTTAATTTAATAAAAAAAATCACAAAAAATCAATGTAGTAAGGAGTAGGTTTAACGTATACTTATAAGAAGAAAAGTTGACTCAAAAATAGCACATTTTCGACAACCATAACTATGTGATTTAAAAGAATCTTATATTATTTGGTGTGTTTGATCAGAAAACATAACCTATATCAACATTGAAACGCAAACGTGTGACGAGGTTGGTTGTCATTTTGCTTGATAAGGAAACGGGAAGAAATATAATTAATAATTATAGAAAAAGTTTGTGTTCTTGCAAATTATTTATTTTCATTGTCCCTGAACATTAATATTTAAAGAGAAAAATTCTAATCTTGTAACATTTTTAATATAGAATCTGTTATCAACGAAAAAAAAATTTAATTTAAATTTGTACATTTTTAATTTATTCTTAGGTCTGCCACAGCCCGATTTACTTGAAAAGGTGAAAATTTGACCTATTTAAACCGAAAAAGTGACTTCAAACCCAAAAAGTGAATTTAGAGTAAATTTATAAGACTTCAAAAATTTTCAATTTAATTTCCAAAGGATTAAAATAATTCGAAAAAATTTCAATGATTTCAGTAAAATGGGAGTGAATTTAGAGGAATTCGATGAAATTCATAAACATTCAAGATGAATAAAAAAAATTAAAGTGAATTAAACAATTCAGAAATATGAAAAAATTCATTGAATTCATTACATTTGAAATTCGTTGAAAAAAATTTGAAGGAATTCAAAAGAATTTGATGAAGAGTCGAAGAATCCAAGGTGAGTGAGACTTCAGGATGAATTAATCAGAAACTTAACAACGTTCATTGAATTGAGTAGAATCGAGTGAATTTAGAAGACTTTAAAAAATTAAGAATTCCAAAGAACTAAATAGAATTCAGGGTGAATTCAATGAATTGCAAAAAATATTTGAAAATCTCTTCAATTCTTTGAAACCCTATAAATTCCCTCACTTCTTGTGAATAAATTCTTTAAACACCATTAGAATATTATAAAATGTCGTGCAATTCTATGAAATCTGATGATAATGGCCAAAATGCTGATTTTTTTAATGTCTTCAGAGCTTTTAAAATCCCTTAAAATCATTTAAAACCTCGGAAATATTATAAACTCCTGTAAATTCGTTCCATATCTTCCGAAATTCTATAAAATTCTTTACAACCGCATGTCATTTGGTTTAAGTCCCTTAAAAACCTTCACATTTTTTCAATCTCTTGAAAATGCCTTGGAATATTTTTAAATATCCTAAAATATTTTAAATCCTTTGAAATTCCTCCAAATTATTGAAATAAATTTAAATTTCCTTGGAATCTTCAAAAACTGGCGGTGTCTAGGTTTACCGAAGTTCGGTGAGCGTAGAACAAATGTTGGCTGAGCGTAGCACTAATATTTTCGGTGAGCCTTGACACTTCGTTTAGAATTCGCTAAAATATTTTTTGAAACTTTTTAAAATTCCTGACAATTCCTTGATTTTTTTTAAATATCCTAAAATCTTTTGAAATCACTTAAAATTATTGAAATCTATTAAAAATACCCTAAGGTATTTAAAAATCCTTCCAAATGTTTTAAAATTTGTAGAGCTCTTGAAAGAACCTTTGAAGTTTTAAAAAATACCCTAAAATCTTTGAAATCCTTCGAAATTCTTCCAATGGATTAATATCCATTTAAAATTTCTTGGAATCTTTTAAAAGACCCTAAAATATTTCGAAAGAATTCAAGAAAATTGAGAAACAACTGTGCGACACTTATGATCGTTCTTGATAGTTATTTAAAGTGCTTCTTACAGAAATTCCCTGACTTTTTCCAATTTCTTTTCAAAATCCCTGACATTTCCCTGACGAGCAAAATTTTCTGACTTTTCACAGATTTCCAGGTTTTCCCTAATCTGCGGCCACCCTATCTGCTTCTTAAGCTATTGAAATGAAAATTATTCAACCTAAAAAATGGTTTCCATTGAAATTGCTTGAATTGCAAATTATAAAACTATTGTATGTGCAAAATTGTTCCATTTTGAATGCTTTGCTTTTCAAATTCGTTCTGAGATCTCGGATCTTGAAAGTAAATGATAGGGAAAAATGTTTGAAGCCCGTGAAAAACTGGAAGTGAACAGAATTTTTTTTCTAAAATTTGATTGGCAACTTTAAGTTATGGCAATATTATTTCTGTTGTAAAAATTGCTCTAAATTATTATGAAGAACACAAAAACGTAAATTGTTCATCATTAACTGTCACTCTATGAACTCCTGGTTTTTAATTAATTATTTGTTCTACTAATTATAATAGGTCGCGTACTATATACGTCCAAATTTTGATTTAATTTAATAATTTGGTAATATAATTTGCAGATTCATCCAAAATGGAATTTCATGCGAACGAGTGTTGTATTTGCAAAAATACGAACTCTTTAAAAAGATGCAATCGTTGTCAAATGATTTCTTACTGTGGCACAAATCATCAAAAACAACACTGGAAAGAGCACAAAGGAATCTGCAAGGTGATATCTACCATAATGCGAGAAAGAGGAGTCTCCCACATATATGAAAGCCTGCGAGGTGCTGATTCTAAAACATGGATCCAGCAGAGGCATGAAATGTGTCTTACTGTGCAATTAAAACTGCGTCGATCTCTTTTTCGTCATGAACTAAAAATGCTTCTAAAGCCAAGGTCTTGCTTTCTGTGCCACGACACCAGACACCAATTATTAACAACTTGTCCAAGTTGTCTCTCTGCTGATTTTTGTAAAAAACACCCATCCAGCCCTGACCACGACAAAAACTGTCACACTTTAAAATTCAGCCGAGATTTGGAAAGAAAACTGGATTCAGTTGAAACTAAGACTTTAGTAGTAGCAATTGAACGGGCTATATTAGAAAATACTCAATTCGAAAATCCCTGTGATACTCCTGTTTCAATGCGGGAATATTTAGATGAGAAGGTTGAAAATGCAGACCATGAAGAAATAAAAATCTGTATATCGAATACTTTAAGCATGGTATTAAGCATATTCAATGCTTTAACAAAACTGAACCTTCAAACTGCTTCTGAAATGCTTTTGCATGTTAATTCTGGCATGTTTAGGCAATTTTCCGAATGGGAGTTTCTTCTCCACTTTCTACCAGATTTAAGACATCTCAAAGTTGTACTCATCGAATATAATTATCACAAAAATGTAATTGTGGAGGTTGAAATCTGCATAAAATGTCGTGCCAAGAACAAAAATTTGACTGTAGAGACTAACGAGCTTGATTATAAGGATTACATTAGGGCTCAAAATTACCAGAAACCAGATCTTATTGCATTACTCAATTACGAGCCTTCAACAAATAATGATATTGTTTTGAAGAATTGTTTCGAAAGTTGGAGTCAAAACATTTGTCCCTTGGTGGTAACAACTGCTACGGAAAAAGATGCCATCTATGTAAGCGAAAGTTTGAGATCTACTTTTTGGCCTTCTTTGATTTTCTATGACGGATACAACGATTTTGGATCTTTACAGCCTCAGATAGAGTGGACAGATGGTGGTATCTGCATAATTAATCAGTTTATAATCGTCACTAATGCTCGAGTCAGTCAGTGCAAGGCTGGTATTTTTTTCAATGACGCACCACTACTCTCCAAGAAAACAACAGATACCTCAAGTAGTCGAGACTTTTTCTACCCAAACGCTTGTCGGGTTTGTTCTAACAATGCTTCAATAATCTGTAATCTCTGCAGCATGATTTTTTATTGTGCAAAGTCCCATCAGAAGGATGATTGGTCACGACATAAAGATCTCTGCAGAGTGATCCAAAGTCTGTTGACTCACTCGGGATCTAAGAATCTTTTCGATAGCGAAATAAAATTAATGAATGACCAAAAATTAGATCCTGCTTCGTGGTTGCGAGCTAAATTGAATCTTGTGTCAAAGGTGGAGAAGCAAGTCGGAAGGAAACTCGTAGATTACGAACAAGAGATGTTTCTATTTCCGAAAACCTGTTTCACTTGTCATGAAACTGATCTGAAAAAACTAAAGAGCTGCAAATGTGGAGTACATTTCTGTAGAAAACATGATGATTGTCTTAACCACCAGGTACTATGCGATGATTTTTCACTGAGTTTTCGATTGACTCATATCAGTCCATTATCACATCCACCACGCAATTCTATATTATTGCCAAAAAGAGAAGACAACTTCCCGGGCTCGATTGAGGAGTTCATTGACAGGAATTTGTTGTGGAAAAATAAAGCTTCAATAGTAGACATTCCTAATTTTCAGAAGATTTTGGAATCAGAATTATTAACGAGGCCTCTGACTTTGGCATATGCGATGAACAAACTTGGACTTTTCATTTCAGAATCAGACGATTCAAGACTAGTGATTC
The DNA here is from genome assembly GCA_932195095.1 of Andricus curvator. Taxonomy (NCBI): domain Eukaryota; kingdom Metazoa; phylum Arthropoda; class Insecta; order Hymenoptera; family Cynipidae; genus Andricus; species Andricus curvator. The sequence goes on along the minus strand of CAKNYM010052685.1, from coordinate 426,791 downwards.
ACGTGATTGGATCGAAAAATGCAGAAATCGCCACCGAAGAATATTGGGATGTATTGTTGCACTGGGTGCAAAATCTGAAGAAGTTAAAAATAATTTTCGTTGGACTTGAGACTGATACATTATCTTTCAATTATCCTGATTGCACTGACATGCGAAAAAGAAATCTGAGCATGAAGTCTTGGCCTATAAATTATCATCACTTTGTGGATACCAGTTTTTTTCAAAAACCAGACATCGTCGTAGGATATAATCTGGATATCCACGAGTGTGAATTTGGATTATCAGATTGCAGTTGTAAGGAAAATTTGTTTGCGGTAAAGAAACTGAATGTTCCTTTCGTAATGACAGCCGGAACTGAGGAACGAGTTCAAAAAGATCACGAAAGGCTTTGTACAATTTTGGGAACATCTGTCAAATATGACTTTTGTGATCTAAATCCATTTGCTTCATTGGTTCCTCAAAGAGATTTTGAAACAGAAGGAATGCGGTATTCAAATAAGTATCTTCTTACTTATTCTGAATTGGGTCAACGCTTGACCCAAGTTTTGAAGTCTACAAGAGAATCAGTTGAAAATCTTGGAATTGAAAAAGAACTGAAAATGGAAAATAAGGAATCTACAACTACATTCAGGGAAAATTTTCAGCAGAAAAAAAACGGTATGATTTCTGAATTGGAAAATGTTTCAAGCATTGAAAATGTGGAATCAGGTCTAAGCGAAATGAGTATCGAAACTAGAGTTGAAAATCTTGCATCCGAAAAAGAACCAGGATTGGAGAGCAAGGAACCTATCTTAAGAAAGTTCATAAATGATTGCAAATCCAACCCAGAATCTAAATCTATGGATGTGCTATTAAAGGAGAATTTTCTTCTGCAGGAACAAATTAAACTTCTGAAGGAAAATCTTGTACTTAAGGATGAAAATTTACAACTTAAGTGTGAAAACGTAAAACTTGAGGAAGCTCTTCGTCTTCGAGAAAGTCATAATCTGACTCAGGATATTCGACTTGCAATACAGGAGTCTATTCGTTCGGTGATGAAAGAACGGAAATAATATTGTTTCTTTTCTTGTGGTAAGGAACAAATAATCTTGATATTGTTCTTTGCATCTTTTCGTGCAGTATGAAAGTAATGGATATATAAGTCAACAAATCGTTTTATCTGATCCTTACTTAATAGTGTCTCAATTCTAATTAAAAATGTTGAGCCCTAAAATGAATATTATTTACACTCCGACGATTAGTTGTTAATATTTTATTTTATATTTTAATTAATTATTACTATCCAATTAATAGCATACGATGCTATTAATTGTCAATTGTAAAGAAATATTTGTAATATAGTGTAGTACAGTAACTTGCAATTTTAAAAGTTTGAAAGTTCACACCCCTCACCAAAAAACATCTCGTTTTTGTGCATGTTACATAAAACTGTATAATTTAGAAATTATAAGACTTCAAAAGTTATAGATTTTTTCATTCATGTTCAAATTTGAATAATTTGTTAATTGAACCCTTCTAGATTAAATAAATTTATTTTAAATTGAAAGCATTAATAGTTGAAATTTTCGTAATTTCAATCCTCACAAATTTAATTATTTCAAATTCAAATTGAAAATAAAAAAAAGTTAATCGTTGAGCAATTGAAGATTCAAGGATGAATTTAACCTTTTAAGAGTTGAAGACTTTGAAGTCTTCAATATTAAATAGTTAGAAAAAATAATTTTAAATAGAAAATCTTTTAACAGAAAGTGTTGAATAATTTTATATTGAAACAATTAAAATTGTTTCGTTTCATATTTAAAGTGTTCAAGGATGAAAAATTAAATGAAAATTTTAAAATAAATCATTATTATTATTATTATTACAGAAAGATGAAAATGACATAATTTTAGATTAAAATGTTGAATTAGTAAGGCGAGAAATTGATGAGATGTGAATTTATACTTACTACTAAGTTGTGCAATTTTGAATACAATTATTAAAAACTGTGCTGATTAAAATTTAAATTGTACAACCTCTTTCGGGGTAAGCGTGACTCAATCTATGAGGAAGAGGAGTAAGGGGGGGGGGGGTATAGATTTTCAGATTGATATTAAATCTAAAACGTTTAAAATTTATTAATTTCAGATTGAAAATTCATAAATGAGTCCATTTCAATCGCTCAGTCTTGTGCAATTTCAAATTATAAGTCCTTATATAGATGAAGAATTGTGAGTGGTTCTTTTTCAATCAGTGGAATTTAGATTACCCGGAATATGAAATTGTTCAATTTTGAATATTTTAATTTTATAATATATACCATTGAGGTTCAATTTCTCTTCGTAAAAATGGAACATAATGATTGTGATGTCTCCGATTTATTTACAACTAAATTAACGAAATTATTAGTTTTGCGATCTTAAATTTACAATATTAAAAACAATTTAATGACATTAATATCATGTAAACAAAATTTCAACTAGAAAATGAAGAATTTGAAGTGAAGAAGAATGAGAAATAGAAACCTATAAGAAAATCTTAGGATGTTGATGAACTTCGAAATTTAACAAAAAATTTTATTATTGTCCTGATGAGGAAAACATCTGTTTTCGAAACGTTGGCAGCTGTAAATGGAATAAAGGATCTAACAACGAATCGCATGAGATTCGCTTATTTGGCAATTTTTATTTGAATACATGAAATTATAAAGTTTTTAGATTTGGAGGCTTGAATTTGAATAAATTACCGGGAATTTTTTGGGAGTATTGAGTGACCACTCTGAATAAGCCATATTTCACAAAAAACTACATCGGTCTTTGCACAACAGGACATTCTTTATTTATTTACACGCAACTTAATAAACCTTGACCAGCAAGTAATTGCAGATATTCAGCGGCGTTTTTTTTAAATTAAAAAGAAAATGTACAAACGGTGAAAAATTTGTGCTTCGTCTATAAATTAACAAGAAGCTCTTTCTTCTTTCACTAGCTATAAGTATTTAACATATGTAAATATAATCACAGTCTGAAGTCGGAGTCCGGGCATTTCATCCATACCCAGAAAATCCAAGAAGGCGGAAGATTGTATAATTTTTATACAGTCACAAATACTTGAACAAATGCACTTTTCTCTGTACAATTTTTATCGCGTCTTTTAAATCCTCTGAGTTAAAATTCACTTATCAGGTATTTTTATACCAGTCTCTTATTTCACTAACATATAATAAATAATCATTTTCATACCTTATCAATAGAAACACACTCCATTCATATGTCTCACTTGATCAATCAGTTCCAGACAGAAAAAAAATAACAACAATGCCTGAGTAAATCAGGTATAATAAATAAATTTAGAGTGCTCTGCAAACGTTTCCCATTCGAAAATATTTCTTGCGCGAGATTTCAGAATCCATCTCAGAAATATCACGCTTGCACTCTTGGGATTCGTGAATATAAATAATTGAATTGAAGCCTAATTTGCACTCGTCTCAATCGTTCTCGAAATCACTATCATCATCGTCACTGAGAATAATCGTGCTTTGCCTGTCCCTGGAGAAGGTGTCTTGGCTCAAGGCAGGAACTTGCTTGGAAAATTCGCTGGTGGCCCAGAGGAACAGATCGAGAGTTTGCTCTGTGCATTCTGCTATAAATCTGACGAATGGCCTTACGTCGCCTCCGTTTGCTATTTGCAAATTTTCATAATATTCGTGTCGATGTCGTTTGTGGATGATGACTGGAGGATAACCAGCTTGCATCAAAATCATGTTCATCAGGAGACGAGACGTTCTCCCATTTCCATCCGAAAAAGGGTGTATGTGTACTAGCTTGTAATGAGCTAAAGCTGCATACCTGGATCAAAAAAAGATATTTTATCATTTAACAATTTCCAAAAAAGAAGCTTGCAACTTCTAATATTTACATTTTTCAAATTTCAAAAGCTCAGCCATGTGTTGAATAGAAGATAAGTAATCAATACTTCAGCTAAGTTGTTTTAATACTTTTATTCAGTATCGTAAGGAAATATCCATTTATTACATAGGGATTATTTTTGATATTTTAGACGCCCCTCACTTTTTACTTAAGATTTTATATATTTTATTCAAAAAAGATTACTTTCACTGTAAACGAAATTTCAAAAGATTTGAAAAATGTTCAGCGATTTGAAAAGATTTCAACAGATTTCGACGGCTTCAAGGCACAAAAAGGACTACAAAGTATTTCAAAGAATTACAACATTTTTATAGAATTTAACGAGATTTCTGGAGCTTTTTAGGGATTTCATGAGATTTCAAAAGATTACAAAAGTTTTAGGCTATTTCAAACCATTGCAAAGATTTACGAGAGGTTTCACAATTTTCAAGCGATTTTAAAAGATTTCATGAGTTTCATGAGAAAAGATTAATTTTTCAAGGGATTTTACAGGATTTTAAGTAATTAAGAACTATTTTCGCGGTTTATAGAAGATTTTAAGAAATTTCGAAATATTTTAAAATAAGTCACGGGATTTCAATTCAAAAGGTACCGAAGTATTGTCACAAATTTTGAAGGATGTCAGCATATTTTAATGGGCTTTCGAAGATTTGCAGGGATTTCATAAGATTTCAAAATATTTGCAAAGATGTTAAACAACTCATACCCATATTTGGTTTTTAAATACTTTTGCAGATTATAAAAAAATCATAAATTTTGCAGAAATGTTTGCATTTTCTCGCTGTTTAATTTGGTTGCAATACCTTTTAATTTAATGGAAAAAAAACTTTAAAAAATTCGGAATTTTTTAGCATCAATATTTAAGGTAGATAATCTTTGAGATTGGTGTACACATTCTCACGATTTTACAATAAAAAATTGAATTCTACTTATTTTATAAAGATGCTAACAAAGATATTCTTTTATGCTAATTAAAAAAAAGTGGCCTGGCGCTACTTTTCATATAAACTTACTAGAAATGTCTTGAAATTTACCAAAAAATGCTGTAAAGTTCTCGAAAAAATTTATAAAAATTAAATCAAGTTCCCAGAAATTTACGAAAAATATTTATTAATCTTCTTATAAAGGAACAACATTCTTATCATTATAGACTAAATGAATAGTTTAAATATAGAAATAAATTAATTGTTAATAGTTTAAATTCTGAGTCTAAAGTCGAATCTAAGACTAAATTTAAAGCTTTCGGTCGCCACGGCCAAAGATATTATAAGCCTAGATGCGGCACGGGGTATAGTTCGAGGAACTAATTGTAGACGGCGCTCCCGGCGAAAATTGCCCGATCCCCCCATGCCTCTCAACCCGCCTATTGCGCCCACGAACTCCTTTGCCCCCGCTCTCTTCTCCCTCCGAACAAGTCCATCAAATAGCCGATACTCAGTCGGTACATACTTGAAAATATAAAATAAAAATTTTATATCAAAGATTTTTTAAACTATTATTTTCAATTATTCGAATAAATTGCGCATTAAGGAAATGTATAGAAGATGTACGCTTGAGTTCAATTAAAATGTAATTATTTCGTAATAAATATTTTCAGCTGCTACATTTTTGATGGAAAAGATTAGTTATATTGCAATTAAAATTAACTGTTCATAAATAATGCAAGTGACCAATTTTTAATAGTAACTAATAATTACTAAACTTGTGATTGTATTACTCACATTTTCTGAAATACACTATTATTTGACTAAAGTCAATTTTTATAATAATTCAGAAAATTATTCTTTTGAAAAAGGGGCAGTCGAAATTGTACTAAATGAAACTCATACTTTTGCAAAATCTACACCGCTAATTCTACAGGCGAAAACTCTATACACAAGCATATTTATTAAACAAATTAAATGTAAACTCAACACGGTAAAATTACACGCAAAATAATTGAAATTTTTCAAAGAATTATTTATTAAAATATTTGGTGTAGAATTTTTTGTTATTGTGTAGAGTTTATTTAAATTCACAAAATTTGAAGTATCATTTTGTACAGAATTTTACGGTGTAGGATTCATAACCATATTGAGTTGAAATTGCAAATAATAATCAATTTGTTTAATAAATAGGATTGTGTAGATTTCTCGCGTGTAGAATTAGTGATTTAGAGTTTTTAGATGTAGAGTTGAATTTTATAGAATCACTACCACCTCCCTCACGGTTATTATATTAAGTAAACAATAATTCGTACATTTTTATGTTTGTGTAATTGATTACGAATTAAATAAATTATAATTAAACAATACAATTGTATAATAGAATTATTTTTTATTTTATTAGATTTTTTCATATATTTTGGGTTGGAAATTCCACCGTTTTATAGATAATTCATCCTTTTGGCTTTGAAATTCAACAATTTGGTTGAAACCTCGTCTTTTTTTTGTAGAGCAATATTCTTTTTGCTGGAAAATTCATCATTTTGTTTTAAAATTGAACGACTTTGGTTGAAAGTGGAACTAGTTTGTTAAGAATTCATATTCGTTAAGATTCAATTCCTTTGGTTGACAATTTAACTATTCCATTTTTAGAAAATTAATCATCTGGGTTAAAAAGTCATCTTTTGGATTAAACTCTTCTTGAAAATTCATTTTTTTTAAATATTTATCACTTTAGTTGAAATTTTATCTGTTTGGTTGAAAATATAACTATTTTGTTGAAAATTCGTTTTTTTGTTAAAAGTTAATTTTTTTATCTGAAAATTGCACTTATCCATTTTTTGTTAGAAACGTATCCTTTCATAAGTTGAAAATTCAGCTTTTTGGCATTTTCATGTATTTCATGTATTTTCTTGAAAATTCGTCTTTATGGTCGAAAATTAATCTTTTTGGTTATGAATTCATCCTTTTTTATTAAAAATGTAACTGTTTGAGTCAAAATTAGTCTGGTTTGGTTAATGATTCAACAATTTGAAAGAAAATTAAAGTATAAGGTTGAAAATTAACTTTTTTGTTAAAAATTCATATTTTGGTTTAAATATAACTATTTGGTTAAAAATTAAACTATTTTTATGAAAATTTAAATTTTTTGTAGAAAATGAATTCTTTGGTTAAAAAATCATATTTTCCTGTTGAAAGTTAATGTATTTTGTTGAAAATTCATGTTTGTTCAAAAT
>CAKNYM010052685.1:388591-409905 GCA_932195095.1 Andricus curvator | reverse complement strand
GCAAGAATATAAAAGATTCCTTGGTTCGAGACGAATCGATTGACCTATACTATTGATACATTTTATTGAAGAGTAAGGAAGCTATGGTTATGCATAATATTTGAAAAGACGGTTTTTTATAGTAAAACTTTTTTCACTAACATAATTTACAATTGATGCAAGCACGGAAAAGATTCCCTGATTCGAGGAAAATCGATTGATCCATAATATTAATACACTTTATTGAAGATTAAGGAAGTTATGCTCATTCATAATATATGAATCATCTGTTTCTAACAGAAAAACTTTTTTCATCGACATAATTCAAAGTTGACGACGCATGAATAGAAAAGATTTTTTGATCATAAATTTTCAAATAGAATAATTCTGACAATTTAAAAAAAATCATAAAGCTGGCAAAAGGATAGGGTGCGACAGAACTTTTCCCTTCCCTTTTCCAGCTCGGAAAATTATCATTTCGAATTCAAAATTTGGTTTGTCTGATTTGTCTTTGTCTTCACAAAAATTTGTTGTATTATTTTGTAATTTTGTATTTTTTGTAAATTTCTATTTTTAAATTGATCAAAATGAAGAATTTAGGTTGTCTATTATTGAAGAAAATAACTAATGCTTCCTCTATGAGGAAGCAAATACAGTTGCTAACGGGAAGCAAAGTGCTTGTGAAATGAGCACTATATAATTATAAATACAAACAAAGTGGAAACACTCGAGATCGAATTCACAGCTAGTTCAGTTAGTTGCATTTTTAATAAAAAAAGACGAATTTTCAACAAAATAGTGGAATTCTCAATAAAAACAGATTCATTTTCAAACCAAAAAGACGAATTTTCAACCAAATAGTTAAGTTTTTAACCAAAAAAGATTTTTCAGTCATGAATGAAAAAAAATTTTCACCCATATTATGATTTTAGGGGATGAACAAATTTGAATGCAAAATACGAATTTCGAATAAGCATTTCTTTTTTAAGTTTAGTTGTTCATTTATTTTTAAGGTTGTTAAAATACATATATAATTTTTCTAGGATTCTTGAGAAAATTAAAAAAAAATTGAAGATTTCAGATATGTTGAAAAAGCTTTATTTTTCAGGATTTTGCAAAATTCTAGGAAAAGTTCGAATTAATTTAAAAGATATTCAGGACTTCTAGCAGTTTGGAAGATAAATATCTTTTAAACTGACTCAAACTATTCCTAAAATTTTGAAAAAACTTTCAAAATTAAAAACAATTCCCTCAAATATTTTCAACATTTGTAGAAATCTTGAAAAATTTTCACACCTTTGTAAATTTTCTTTAAAAATTAATTATCAAATTAAAAAGTCATTAAAAATTTTGCAGGAATCTCAATAAAAGTTTTTTATTTTCGTGAAGCCTTTCAAACGTCTTAAAATGCTTTGAAATTTTTTTTCGAAATCAAAAATTTACATTTTGTTTTTAATTTTTAGAAATCTTTTCAAATTTCAAATTATTTTTTTAACCATTTCCGAAACTTTTAAACCCTCGAAATATATATTCAAATTATCCTAATTTTACAAAAAATGTTCTTAAAATTCTGAAAAATTAAAAAAAAATTCCTTCAAATCTTCCAGATTCTGTTATAATAATTTTGGAAATCTTTTGAAATCTCTTTAAAATCTTTTTATTATCGTAAAAGCTTTCAAAATCCCTAAGAAGCTTCAAAATTTGTATACAAATATTAAAAAATTTACATTTTTTAAAACTTTTAAATTAATTTTCAATGTTTTTAAAACTCCGAAATTCGAATTTTGGTTAAAACTTTGTAATCTTGCTAATTGCAAATTTTTTCTTTAAAATCGTCCACATTCTTTTTTCGAAATTTTAGGAAATAATTTAAAATTGAAAGTATGTAAATACTGTTTGTTCTACTGATCCATAATTTTCTTTTAAAAGTCGTAAAGCTCTCGTTCTCCAATGCAGAACCTCTTCAGTAAAGATGTTTTTTTTAAACTCATCATTTCACGATGACTACAAGAGATATATAAGTTGTTAATAATTAAGTATAACGACGTGTATAGTGTGTGTAATGAAGTAATAAATTATGGACCAGTAGAACGAAAAATATTTACATCTTCTCAATTAATAAACACCTGGTCAAAAAACTTGAAGATCATTTAACAATAATTTTAAATGTTTCGACATCTTTGTCACTTTTTTCATAAAGTTTATTTTTAAAAATAAAAAAGCAGTTTAAATTTTCCCAGGAATTTTAAGAACATTTGATTTATTATCTTGAAACCTTTGAAAATTCTTAAAAAGCTTATTTATTTTCGAAATCTTCAAAAATATACACATTACATTTTGTATATGAAAGTGCTGGACACCTTTGTTTCATTGCTTATTATTATTGAATATATTATTTATAGATAACCTTACATTTCTCATAAACCTGAAGATTTCAGACTTTTTTTTAAACGGGAAGAAAATGAAAACTGCATCCAATAATGAACGCGGGTTTCCCGACAACAATAGTTTCGAGATATTAATCGAAAATGGCGCCATACACTTTTTAATAATTGGATTCTAAAAATCTGTATATTTTTAAATATGCTTGGTCACTGCTTGGTATAGCGCATTTGGCATACTGGGTATAACCAAATCATTGCTGTCGTTAAAAAAAATCATTATTAAAGAATTTATAAAATACAATATGAAAGAATGTCAGTTGTTGGATTTATTATTAACGAAAAGGTATTTGATCGAGGTTATCTAGAACTTCAAAAAGTAAACAAATGTGAAATCTGTGAAATAAAGAAGTTTACTCGTGTTTTGCGATTGAAAAAATTTAAAAAAATGCTAAGTTAATATACTATTGAAGTTTACAGGGTGGTTTGAAACTATTCTGTGTGGACAAAATTAGATGTTCAATATTGTAACAATATTATTAGAAAAACAGAAATTCCGGTCTTAAATCTGCAAATTAAATGAGATTTTAATTGTGCTGATATTTATAATCTACCAAACAGCTTTTTAGACAATTTTTCAATATAATTTACTTCTTCATTATTTCAAAACAGCACGCAACTAAATAAAGGATCTTTCCTTTTTCCGATAAAAAATCCAACAAAATCAACCTTCGCTTTTCTTCTCTAATTGTTAGAAGCGATTCAACGGCTGAAGGTCGTTGTAATATTTCAAATATTACTAATTTATTATTTCCAGGCGCCAAGCAGCCATTCTAAACACAACGACACCGATAATGGACATACCTGTATTATTTGTGACAGAATTGCAACTTTCTATCCGAACGAGTGTGCTGTTTGCCATATCTCAAGTCCTTTAAAAAGATGTAGTCAATGCAACATGGTCACCTACTGTGGAGAAGCCCATCAACGACAACATTGGAACAAACACAAGGCTATTTGTAAAGTCATCTCGAAAATCCTCAAAGAGAAAAAAATCACACACATCTATGAAAACTTTCGCGGCCTTAACTCGGCAGGATGGATGAAAGCAAAAATAGAAGTCCTCAACGATGTTCGAAAACGACTTAAGAGAGATCTACTGCGTTTCGAAGGTGAAATGTTCCGTTTCCCAAGAGCCTGTTTTGTTTGCCACGATTCCAGACAAGATTCTCTAACGAACTGCCTCAGTTGTACAAACGCGAGTTTTTGCAAAGAACATCCTAGTAGTTCAATTCACGATATAGATTGTTCTCAAATTCAAGAAGGCCACAAAATCGACATTAACCCTTTAATCATGACCAAAGCAAGAATGCAGAGAATGTCAAAATCAATCGCAGAAAGTACACCGATTTCAAAAGACAAAAATCTACAATTGCCAATGACAATGCAAGAATTTTTCGATTACATTAAACTTCCGAAGAAAATCTGTTCGGAGATAATAGAAAGCCAAATAACAGAACTTTTGTGCGGACCACTAACTGTTTTTAAAGCTTTAAAGAAGCTTAATCAGTTTCAATCGATGTCAACACTAGTGCTTCACGTACAAGGCTTCGAAAATGAGTACGAAGACGCAAAAATGTGGGAGATTCTCTTTCATCTCATTCCGAGTTTAAAAAATCTCAGGATCATTTTTCTCGGGCATGAAAAGTTTAAGAAGCTGGATTGCAAGCTTTGCAATAAATGTCGAGAGAGCAAAAAGAAATTATCGATTCAAGTTAGCGATCTTTTACATGTTGAGTATATTGAATCTGATAATTATGAGGAACCTGGACTAGCATTTTTGGCGAACAGTGAGACTCCTAGTGACTCCGAAATGCAGCAGAGGTTTTGGAAACAAATGTTAATAACCTGGGGCACTGTTAATTGTCCACTGGTGATATCTACAAACACTGAAGATTACTGCAAGACCTTTCGCGAGAATCTGGATTCCACTTTCAATGAGATTCTTTATTTTTATGATGGACGCAACGATTTTGCACCTCTGAGACCACACAGGTTCTGGGAAACTGAGCGTGTCTTTAGGTAATTTAAAAATTTCATGTTCCTTTTATTTCGAGAAACATTATTGTTTTGTATTGTTGAGGAAAAGTCGTTTTTTATTTAGAAAAGGATTCGTCTATAAACTACGTTACCAATTTTTTGATATTTGAAAGATTTCACAAAAATTTCTTAAAGATTTCAAAAGATTCCACAAAGATTTCAAAACAAATTTAAAAGATATTATAAAGATTTTAATAATTTCAACTATATCATAAAGATTTCAATGATTTCACAAATACTTCAAGAGATTTGCAAAGACTTCACAAGGATTTCAAAGGATTTTAAAAAGTTACAAGACTTCACAGATTTCAAGAGATTTCACAAAAGTTTCTTAAAGATTTCGTAAGATTCCACTGCAATTTCAAAGATTTCAAAAATAGATTTAAAAGATATTATAAAGATTTCAATGATTTCACAAAGATTTCAAAGGACTTTACAAAGATTTGAAAAAATTTCAAAGATTTCAACGAGATTTTAAAAGATTTCACAACGATCTCAAAGATTTTACAAAGAATTATTAGGATTTCGAAAAATTTCACGAAAGTTTTTTAAAGATTTCACAAAGATCTCAGAAAGATTCGAAAAACTGCAACAGATTTCACAAAAATTTGAAAGGATTTCAGAAAGATTCCACAAAAATTTTAAAGATTTCAGATTTTTTTTTTAATATTTCAAAAGGTTTTAACAGATTTCAAATATTTCACGAAGGTTTGTACATCAGATGTCAAGAGTTATCAACCCCTCGGTTTAAATATAATTTAATTTAAAAATATTTTATATTTACAGACGAAACGAGTTCATGATGATAATCAAAATCATTCGCGAGGAGACCCTGCTAAAATGCACTTCCTGTGGAGTCGTATGCCAAACTGTCGATTCCAAAACTTCACACTGCATAAATTGCGAATCCGATCTTCAATGCACTGACGCTGCATTATTTCCCAAGCAAAGTGGAAATCTATCTCGCAGTTTCTTTTACGTGAATTGCTGCCAAGTATGCAATCATCGTCATTACAATTCTTCTGGAAAATCTCTTCCTGTTGTTCCTTGTTCTCACTGCAAGATGAGTTTCTACTGCCACGAGACTCATCGAAAAAGACACTGGGCCAAACACAAGGATCTCTGTAACGCAATCCTCGCAATTAAATCTGAATTAAGCTCTCCGGATATTTTTGAGAAAGTAGACAAGTGCAGTCTAGAAACTTGGACCCAAGCTAAGATCGACTTGATTTTAAAAGCAGAGTCAAAGCTTGGTAGAAAACTCCTAGACAACGAAAGGGAAATGTTCCTTTTTCCAAAAACCTGCTTTGCATGTCACGAAAGCAATTCGAACCTCTTGACAATCTGCAAATGTGGAATTTTTCTCTGCGAAACCCACGAAGATTTCCCTGAGCATAAAGACCTCTGCAAAGATTTTCATCTAGCATTCGGGTTGGACAGTTATTTTCTTTCGACTAGACAAAGGGCTGCACCGATCGCCGACAAAGAACTCTTTCTCGGTTTGACTAAATCCATGATTTTTAAAGCTATATCATCGAAAAAAGAGTCTCAAAAATTGCCGAGTTCGATGAAAGCCTTTGTAGAGACTTATTTCCAAGCCTGGGAAGAAAACGACTGGGAGATCGTAACACCAATTAAAACTTCTTATTGGAAGCAGTTCATATATACGGATATTTTTTCAAGACCGTTAACTTTACTCTTTGCTATGGAGAAATTCGAATGGAGTTTCGAATCGATGGTAGTCCACGTGATTGGAGCAACTGACGACGAAAAATCGGAAGCTGGTTATTGGGAGATTTTGCTGCATTTCGTACCAAATTTGAAATGCCTGAAACTCGTTTATGTAGGACCTGAAAATTCCGACTTAAAATTGATCAAAATTAAAGTTTGTGGTGATTGTTTGAAAGAAGAAAAGAGTTTGGAAGTAGAAGGCTTTAGATTGAGATACGATGAGTATTTTGAGAGCGACTTTTTTGTAAAACCAGATATCATCGTCGGGTTTAATCTCGAGATGCACGAGAGCGAATATGGAATCATGGAGTGCACTTGGAAAGATACGGTTTTGACTTTGAGAAAGGTGAAGGCGCCTTTTATGATGACGAGTGGATCCGAGTTGAGAGCTGAGAAGGATTTCAGAAAATTGGAGACACTTTTGGGCGAATCTGTACAACATTGCTTCGAAAAAAATCCGTTTGGAAGCCTTATATTTGAGAGGGACTTTGAGACCGAGAGATTCAAGTTTGCGAATCACTTTATTGTTGTCTATACGGGATTATACAGAGAATCAGAGCGAGGAGAAACTTTCTCTGAGACGAAATCTGATGAAGCTTTGGGATTGCTGGAAACAAGAACTATTTATGAGGACTTGGAATCGGAGAGGGAAGCAACTGATGAAGATTCGGAATCAAAAATGAAGGGAATAGTTGAGACTTCGGAATCGAAACTTGAGTCAATAGTTTCGACATTGGAAACTCTTTCTTTTGAAGAAGAAAGCGAAAAACTGGAAGAAAATCTAGAACTACTGGAGAAAATTAAACAATCCAAGGGTTCAAGATATTCGACTAAAGATGCTCTGGATTATGATGAAAATAGAATAATTACGTCTGTGACGAAAAACAGTTTGTGAATTATGAATCAATATGTTAGCATACGTATTATTTTTTTTTAAACTTTGTTTATGACTCAAAGTTTGTTGTGTGTTTATAAGACTTTTGTGTCCGTATTTCTTATCTATTGCTATCCACTGATGAATATTATACCCTTTCATCTATTTTCAAACATTTTAAATGTTCTTTTTTATCGAAATAAATTGACTTGTGAAAAGAGTTAATAAACGTGAGTTACCGGATAATTTTTTCAAAGTTCGAATGTCTATTATAGAATTCTATAAATTCTATATTTTTAAACAAGCTGTGGCTGTTAAATTATCATTGAATTACAAAAAATCGATTTGCAACCTGGCGCTGAGAATATAATATAATTTGGTTCGAACTGAATTTAACGATTATTATTATATTATTTTACCATTTTTTTCTTAGTTCTTTACATTTTCATACAAATTTTAATTATGTAGATGATGTAAATGAAAGGAGTAAAAGAGAAAAAAGTTGTGATACATCTATTTTTTGACAAAATTGGGATAACGATTGTTTTTCTTTGTTTGGAATATCATCAATACAATTATCAAACTTAGGTTGGTAAAAATAGTATATTTCTCAACGAGTGCAGAAGGAGCTTTTTTAACGAATGTGAAGTTTGCAACGCGAGCCGAAGGCTAGTTTTGCAATCACATGAGTTAAAAAAGCTCTTCGGCACCAGCTGAGGACTATATTTTTTTCCAACAACGTGGAGAAAAGCGAGTTTGAATATATCAAGGAGTGGGTAAAATCGCATTTTGTCCACGGCGTTGGGAAAAAATTGTTTCTTCTCGGTTTCAACGTCTATCCATAGATAAAATTAATTTGAAACAAACTTAATTTCCGATTACAGATTCATTAGTTACGTAATAAATCAAAGTTTTTAACATGTTGACACAGTTTAAAATTCGTAGATATTTTTCAATGTCTCATAATACATATATACCATTAAGCCATTTCCCTTTCGGCGAGCCTCTAGGGGTAAGCGTGACACTACCCGATTCGGGTAGTGTTTCTAGGTGGATAGTTTCTTGTATAAAATAACTACAAGTGTGGGCTCACCACACCCACTTAAAATTTTTATTAAAAAAATTAAAAATATAGTATTCATGTAAAAAATTATCTTCTTATTTCATATGCAAACTAGAAATTGTACACTTGTATCATTAGAACATGAATAATCCTAGGACTTTTCATACAGAAAAATTATGTATTTTAAAAAGTTTTCTGTGACGGACAAACATTTTAACCTTTAAAAAGTCTATTTTAACTATTTAAGGTTAAAAATATCTAAGGGGTCATTCAAAAACTACGTCACACTTTCATGGGGGGGGGGGGTAACGCAGAATGTTACATCACGCATGAAAAACATAAATGTGAATATCAATATTATGAAATGCTTGAAAAAATGAAAATTAGTGATTTTATTTTACAAGTATCTAAATACAGACTTCACACACTTTCCCCTATTCCCCTCTTTACCCCTTTTTAAAAAAAATTTATTTTTTTCCAATGGTTTCAAAGAACTTCCACTTTTTCTCGTTTTTTCGCTTAAATGCGAACAGAATTAATAGAATCTAATAATAAAATCCAACTATTCTTCGTTGAAAGTTAATTCTTTTAAACTGAAAAGTCTACTATTATATTTTTGATTCAGAATTCATCACTTT
Source organism: Andricus curvator (assembly GCA_932195095.1). Classification (NCBI taxonomy): domain Eukaryota; kingdom Metazoa; phylum Arthropoda; class Insecta; order Hymenoptera; family Cynipidae; genus Andricus; species Andricus curvator. The sequence continues at coordinate 401,139 of CAKNYM010052685.1, read as the reverse complement.
TGGTTAAAAATTTTATTTTTTTGTGAATTACGTTTTTAAGTGAACTATTTTGTTGAAAAATGATCGTCTTTAGTTAAAAATTCAACTATTTGGTTAAAAATTGATGTATTTTTTGTAAATTCGTCTATATTGGTAGAAAAATAATCTTCTTGGTTGAAAATTTAACTCCTTGGTTGAAGTACTTTGTTAAAAATTCATTTTATTATTTGAAAATCCAACTCTGGTTGAAAATATAACTATTCCATTATTGGATGAACATTGATCGTTTTTATTTGAAAATTCAACAACTTGGTTGAAAATTCATGTGTTTTGTTGCAAATTCTACTTTTTTGGCATAAAATTAATTTTCTTGATTGAAAATTTAACTACTTGGTTGAAAGTTGTACTACTTTGTTAAGAATTCATTTTATTAGTTGAAAATTCAACTCTTTGGTTGAGAATTTAACTATTTTGTTGAAAATTTGTTTTTTTTGTTGTTGAAAACTGCTAAAAATTAACGTTTTAACTGAAAATTTAACTGTCGCCTTTTTGGTTGCAAAATTATCATTTTTAGTTAAAAATTCAACTATTTGGTTGAAAATCGACTTTTTTGTTCAAAATTTCTATTCTCGGGTTGAAAATCCAACTTTTTTGTAGAAAAATCTTCTTCTTGGCTAAAAAATTCAACTGTTTTGTTGAAAATGCGTCTTTTGGTGTTGAAAATTCTATTTTTTTCGTATAAAATTCAACTACCAGTTAAAAATTAAATTTATTGTAGAAAATTCATATTTTTGGGTGGAAAATTCAATTGTTTTTTTTTTGTAAAATTAAAATCTTTTTTTGTTGTTGTTGAAATATAAACTATGTAATATATTTTTCATTGAGAATTAAACTTTTTTTTTACTTTCTGAAAGTTGAAATTCTTTGTTAAAAATGCATGCTTTTTGATGAAGATTCGTCATTTTAGTTGACAATTGAACTATTTTGTAGAAAAATTAATTATTTTGTTAAATATTTAACTATTTTGTGGAAAATTTAATTATTTTGTTGAAAATTCAACTAATTTGTTGCATATTTGTCTTTTTGGATAACAAAATTTGACCTTTTCGATTGAAAATTCAACTATCTTCAAAAAAATTCGTCTTTTTGCCTTAAAAAAATACGTATTTAGTTGAAAATGCAACAGTTTTTGTTTGAAGTTTAATCTTTTTTGTTAAAAAATTCAACCATTGGGTTAGAAATGCAACTATTTGGTTAGAAATTAAGTTTTTTGGAGAAAATTCATATTTTCAGGTGGAAAATTCAACCATTATTTATTTTAAAAATTAAAATCTTTTCTTGGTTCAAATATCAACTAAGTTATATTTTTCGTTCAGAATTAATCTTTTTTTAATCAAAAGTAATCTACTTGGTTGAAAGTTGAATTTTTTAGGGCCACCGTAGTATATATTTGCTTCTTGAATGTTTTTAAAAATATAAACCCCGTTTAAAAATCCCACCAAATTTTTAGATCAGATGCTTTTTGCTTTACTTCCGTTTTCTTTCTTTTTCAGATTGTCACGCAGTTTGCCTTTCTTGGTCCTTCTTTCTCATTCTTTCTCTCATTCGTTGAAGAATGAAAAGAATGAAACTGACGAAAATATACTGATAAAATTTGATATTAATGTCAACAACGTAAAGGTAAATCAATTCGTATAAAATATTGTATCAACCAAAAGTTTTCATTAACATATAACAGTTAGAGATTTTTGTAATCTGAAGAAATCTTTCATATTGCATGCTGCCAAACATAACCTTCAAATTAGTAACTACGATTATCAAATTACGCAATATCAGGTATAAGGAAACCTCGAAAAAACCTCATTTACGACCGAATCAAATCGTTTTAATACTTCGTTAGATCTGTCTTTAATATGGGACACTTATATGTATACAAAATTACTATAATATTTAAGTACCGGAAATGACAATTGAGTATGAAACTACATTTAGTAATTAATCTTTCTTTAACATGTTTTGTAATTTACACATTCTATGAAAATCAATTATTTTCCACGCATGGTTTTTTATATTAAAACATAAAAAAATTGTTCTCGAAACCTGGTAAATGCTGGCTTCTGAATACAAATTTTTGAAGTCCCCAATGATATATTTCTTTGAACACTAGGGTAACTAAGCAACCTCTTGTCCCTGTTGCATTCAATTTCAAAATCTTGAGGTGTGTAGAATTTTACTAATATTTAAGAAGAAAGGAAAACTTGGCATTGCCCAAAAAAAAAATATTATTTTGTTCAAAATTCAACAATTTTGTTAAAAACAAAATAGTCACTTCGTCTTTTTGGGTTGAACTTACAACTATTTTGTAGAAATTAATTTTTTTTTAAATGCTAAAAATGCATCTTTTGTTAAAACATCTACTATTAAATTTTTTGATGAAAATTCAACTACTTAGTTGAAAGTGGAACTACTTTGTTAAAAATTCATTTTTTGGTTAATGGTTCATCATTTTAATTCAAAAACCTTTTTGTTTTGTTGAAAAGTGAACTTTTTTGTTAAAAATTCGTTTTTCATTGGTTAAAAATAATTTTTTTAACTAAAAATTTAGCTGATCCATTTTCGGTTGAAAATTTATCTTTTTAGTTGAAAATTCATGTATTTTGTTGAAAATTAATTTCTGTCGTAAAAAATTTATCTATTTTTTATGAAAATCGCCTTTTTGGTATAAAATTAATCTTTATGGTGAAAAATTAATCTTTTGGTTGAAAATTCATTTCTTTAGTTTAAAATTCATTTCTTTAGGCGAAAATTTAACTATTTGGTTCAAAATTTATTTATTATGGTTAAAAATTAATTTTTTTAACTGTCAATATAACTATTCCATTTTTAGTTAATGTATTTTGTTGAAAATTAATTTCTTTAGTTAACAATTTAACGGTATTATTGATTTTTTTTTAACTGAAAATATAACTGATCCAGTTTTGGTTAAAAATTTATCTTTTTTAGTTGAATATCCGTCATTTTGGTAGAAAATTATCATTTATGGTTAAAAATTCATCGTTTTGGTCGGAAATTCAACTGTTTAGTTGAAAATTAATTTCTTTGGTTAAAATTTTAACTATTTTGTAAAAAAAAAAACTTTTTTTGTTGAAAATTAATTTTTTAACTGAGAATTTAATCTTCTTGGTTAAAAATTAATTTCATTGGTTGAAAATTTAATTATTTTAATGAAAATTCGCTTTGTATGGTTACAAATTAATTTTTTTAACTGTTAATATATCTATTCCATTTTGGGTTGAAAATTTATCTTTTTTAGTAGAGAATTGATTTATTTCATTGAAAATTCTTCTTTTTTTTAAACTTAGTCTTTTTTTATAGAAAATTAATCTTCTTGATTGAAAATTCATTCGTTTGGTTAAAGATTCGTCATTTTAGTTGAAAATTTATGTATTTTGTGAAAAATTGATCTTTTTTTTATAGAAAACTAATCTTATTCGTTGACAATTTATGTTTTTGGTTGAACATAAATTTCTCTGGTTGAAAAGTTATCTGAAAGAAAAATCTACAACGGTTAGGGAAAATGAAAAATTGCTCAGGGAAAAGTCAAGGAAAGTTTGGGGAATTTCGAAATTGGTATTTTGTAACAACCTAATTTTTTAAATAACTAAATAAATAAGAAGTGGAGGGAATTCAAGGTTGAAGGGGGTGAGAAGTAGGATAATGTCCACATTTTGTTTAAGTTTTTGTACATGGTAAGCAGATATATTTTTTAAATTCTCGCAAAAATTGAATTTGTTAGTACTATATGCTGTTAGTACTATATGCATAAGTATAATATATGTATAAAAAAATACAAATCTAAAAAAAAATATATATATATATATTTTGGCCAACTCGAAAAGTTTTTTTATTGAAAATCTCACGGTTTAACTTTCCTAAATACTTTCAATGAACCGGACTCAATTGGCTTTGAAAAGAATATAAAGGTTTGAAAATATTTACCCTGTTCTATAATTCAGGAATATTTTCAAAAATTGCGGTTTTGACTGTACAATATAACTCGAAATCTATTGAAGAGATTAAGGATATTTGAAGTGTAAACTCGATGCGAATTTGAGTCGAATTTAAATTCATATTGAACGGTTTCCAGTGTATTTAAAAACAAGACAATGTGAAAATCTTGCAAGCCTGATTTGCTTCATAAAATTTCGAAAATGGTCAGTAGAAATTTGTGATAACTATTTATTTATTAATTCAGGCCTCGGACTCACTTTTTTTAACGATACCACTATTTTGCTACCATTGAAAAAAAATTACACTAATGTTACTATTTTTTTCAAATTTCTCGCTAACGCAACTATTTCTTCACTTTGCTTTTAAACGTATTCTCAAACTTCTTCACTAGATTGGCTAAAATACTAACAAAGTATTAGGAATTTTTAAAGATTATAAGGTACTTCAGAGAACTAAATAGATTTCAAGGGATTTTCAGATATTTGAAGAAATTTCATTTGATTTCAGAGGATTTTCAAAAATGTTGAAGAAAATTTAAGAGATATTACAAGTTTCAAGCTAATTTATGGGATTTCAAAGTATTTCAAGAAATTTGTAGGGTTTTTACCAGACCTACGCGATTTGATAGGATCTCCAAGGATTTTAAACATTTAAAAAATTTCAATATATTTCAAAGAATTTGGAACATTTGACGATATTTTACAAGATTCCAAGAGATTTTAAGGGATTTTAGGAAATTTTAAAGAAGTTCTAGAGAACTGTAGACAGTTAATGAAATGAAAACAAATTTTAAGGGACTTCTAAGAGATTTCAAGTAATTTCTAAGAATTGTATGATATTTGATGGGGCCTGAGAGTACTTCAAAGATTTAAACATTTTTAAATTAATTTTGAAAGATCTTTAAGATTTCAAAATGCTGTACTGAATTTAAAGGATGTCTTGGTATTTCACAAGATAGATTTAAGGGATTTCAAAAATTTCAAAGAATTTTAAAGAATAGATTTATTTTAAAAGATTCCGAGGAATTTCATAAGATTTCAAAGAATTTCGTATGATCATAGAAAATTTCTAGGGAATTTCAAATGATTTCGTAAGATTTCTGAATATTAAAAGATTTCAAGGAATTTAAAAAATTTCAAGGGACTTCAAGAAATCTGACAATATTTGAGGGATTCATAGGATTTCAAAAGAAATTTAAAAATTCAATAACATTAAAAGGAATTTCTTTAGCTATTTGTACCGATATTTCGATAAAAATAGTCCTTTTTCCAGGTCTCGCTATTCGTGCCGAACAAGTACCTCAAAGGATTTTACAGAGTTTAGGATATTTTAACAAATTCCACAGAATTAACCGCGATAAAAATTTGTTTAAGGTTTTTCACAGATTTTCATAGGATTTCAGGAAATTTTAAAGGATTTTGAAAAGGTATCTAGGGTATCAATGATATTTTAAAGATAACAAGGGATTCCAACGGATTTCTAGAGAACTTTAGGGAATACATGAAATTTCAAAGGACTTTAGTTTTCAGGGATTTCACCATATTTAAGGGATCATAAAATTTCAACGGATTTGAAAGCTTTTCTGGTATTTCAAAAGATTCTAAAAGATTCCACGCGATTTTATGGGCGGTGTTTATTGTATACCAGTTTAAAAAATAATTAAACCCTAGATTTAATATTTCAAAGTTGCATGACACTATTTTGAAATTCTTAAATGAGTCCAAGGCCTGTGAATGTTATTTCACCTTCATCTCTAATATTAAAAAAAAATTATAATTTTCAGGTAACTAAGAAAGACCTGAAAATGCAGGAGCTTTTTCAAAAACCTCCTCCTACCACTTCAATCATGTCAGTTTACTACCCCAACGAATGTTTCGTCTGCAAGGCCGCAAGTCCCTTAAAAAGATGCAGTCGCTGCAATATGATCAGCTATTGCAAAAAGAAGCACCAGAAAGAACACTGGTCCGATCACAAAGATATGTGCAATGCCATCTCCACCATCTTCAAGGAGGAACAATATTCCCACATCTTCGAAAACTGTCGAGGCATCGACGCGGAAAATTGGCAAGAAAGGAAACAGAAACTTCAACGGGTAATCGAAATGAAACTCGAGAGACCACTAGCTATCTACGAAAAACAGATGATTCTTTTTCCAAGAGCCTGTTTCGTCTGCCATGATTCAAGACAAGAATTGCTGAAGAACTGTCCGGGTTGTCCGAATGCCAGTTTTTGCGAGGAACATCCAAGCGATTCTCGTCACGATAAAGACTGTTCCCAAATTAAAAAATGCCACGAACTAGATACCATCTATCAAGGAAGAATTTCCGCCTCGAGTTTAGAAACAGTGCGTAAATCATTCATAGAAAAGACTCCTATTACCAAATCTAAATCACAGAAGTTGCCTGCGTCGATGGAAGAATATCTCGAGTACGCAAAAGTCCCGACGAAGTGTGATATGATCAGATTCTATGTAGCGGAATTTTTAAGCCATCCTCTGATGTCCTTTGATGTTTTACAAAAACTCAAACTTCCACCGGTTTCAAAATTAGTGATTCGTGTCTTAAACAGTAAAGAGCAGCTTGAAGACAAAAAAGCTTGGGAGGTCCTTTTTCATTTGATCCCAAGTTTAACTCAACTCAAGATTATAATGTTGGAATTTAAGGAGAATAACAAGCTGCAAGAAAAGTTGTGTGATAAATGCCGATCGAGCAAGAAGAAATTGACTATTCAAACTGTTACGCTTAATTATATTGAGTATGCGGAGAGTAAAGAGTTTGAAGAGCCGGGTCTTGTATTTTTTGGGAAAGTGAATATAAATGACGAATCGGCATTGCATAAAAGGGTTTGGAAATTATATCTAGTGGCCTGGGGAATGGCGAATTGTCCTCTGGTGATGCTTACAGACTCTGAGGAAAATTTGCAGAGGATTAAAGAAAGCATTAATGATACTTTTAATGAAGTTCAGATATCTTATGAGGGGAAGACTCATTACGTAGATGCGAGACCAAGAAGGCAGTGGCAAAATGAGGGGATCTGCAGGTAATTTGAGTATTGTGAGTGAATTATATTTTTTAAAAAGGATATTAAAACTCATCAGAATTGTCTTTGAAAATACATTAAATTAGACATTTTTGCAATTAAAAAATCATTCAATATAATTAAGACTCAAAATTATTTCAGTTGGGGAGCTCTCTCTAAAAAAAAAAGAATTAAAAATGTTGGGAAGTAGGTTTTATAAAGATTATAAAGAAGAAACATAAGTCTTTTTAAATTTAAGCACTTTTTAATTTAAAGCGATGAGATCCAAAGGTCTTCAAGTTTGAATCAAATTTTTCCCGCGAAGAAAGTGATAAGCTTGAAATTAAGATTTTGGAAATTAAAAACATTACATTTTGTATTTAAATTTAAGGTCAATATTTAATTAACAGTTTTTTTAAATTCAAAGTGCTTAACATTCGAAAGAATTTCAATTTGTATTTTTAATTAAACATTGAAATTTCATTTTATAACAATTTAAATCTAATCTTAGTTTTTTTTAATCTGAAATTGAAAGGATTCCAATTAAAATTTGAACGCATGTAAAATAAATCTTAAAAACGAAAGGCTTCTAAATTTGAAACGTTGAATGATGTAGGACTTAACTTTAAAGGCAACACATATTTTTTTAAATAAGAATTTGAAAGCCTTTAAATTAGATACAGTATCATTTTAAAAGTTTAAAAGCTTCCAGTTTTTCAATTATGAAAATGTATCATTATCCAGAATAGTTAAATGATAAATGATCCAATTTAATGATAATTTATTCTAGAACATTCAAAATGTTCAAAAGGTCAAATTAAGAAGTTTGGAATTTGTAAAGGAATATTTGAAATGCTTTCAAAATCGTTAACTTAAAGAGTATTTCTAAATCAAAATTAAAGTTCTGTATATATTTTAGTTCAAAGTCTGTTTTGAAGGTTTTTCAATTAAATAAGTTGAAAATTTAAATGCTAGAAAGTATCACTTTTTTTAGAAACTCAAGTCCCCTAAATATAACGAGTTAAAAATGTTCGAATTTAAGGGCATGCTCTACAGTGACCACGTGACCAAACCAGTCCTCGGTTATGAAATTTTTTTTTGGTGTTCACCATGTCCAAACGCAATGATATATCGCTCTCAAAATTTGGAATATAGGAAATGGGACAATAAATTGCGTTTGTATATTTAGTTTGAGTAATAATTTTGAAAAAAATTATTCATGTAAAAAATAAATGTGTAATATTATTTTCATTTTTTTTTTTTGGTGCTCACTACGTCCACAGGGATTGAGATATCGTGTTTAGAATTTGAGCGATTAAATAAAAAGCACTAAAGTACGTTTGTATACATCAATATGTTTATAATTTCAAAGAAATTTTATTTATAAATTAATAAAATAGGATATTACCACTAGAGTCGAGCACTTTGCAGGTAATGTTTGGTTTGATGCATTTCAGATTTTTTGATTCGCGCATGTTGATAACTGACACAAATTTTGGACTAAATCGTCTAAACATTTAAAAAAAATCAATATAAATAATAACATTTGCACATTTTTTGCAAATCAAAAAATAAGTATCTGCACACACGTAACCTGTCATTATTTTTGGAGCATTTTTAGTGATTTCTAGCGGAGAAAAAAAGAAGCTTTCAACGTCGGTAAAGTAGAGATCACATGACCAAGCTCGGTTATGAAATTTTACACATTATTTTTTACATGAATATTTTTTTTCAAAATTATTACTGAAACTAAATATACAAACGCTATTTATTTTCTCATTTCCTATATTCCAAATTTTGAGAGAGATATATCATTGCGTTTGGACATGGTGAACACCAAAAAAAATTTCATAACCATGGACTGGTTTGGTCACGTGATCACTGAAGAGCATGCCCTTGAAATCAAATTTGTAAGAAGAAAATTACAAAGTATCTAATTTTTGTTAAAGACGCAATTTTGAAGTTTTATTTTTTCTAAATATTTAAAACTAAAAAATCTTCCAATTTTAAGAAGAATTTGAACTAGAAACTTGATTTTCGGTACAACTAAAGAGATTTAAATTTGAATGTTTTCGGATTTATAAAATTATTTTTTTTTAGAAATAATGAATAAATAAAGTTTTATAATAATGAAACTGTGATCTTGAAGTCGAAAATGTAGAATATTGAAAATTCCATTCAGACTTTAAAAATAGTGAATATTATTTTTAAATGTTTAAAACTGAAAATGCTCAAAACTTAAAGGTCTTCAATTTTAAATGCTAGTTACTAATATTTTGTAAACAATTTATCTGAGGAATATTTTAATTCTGAAGATTCTGACTATTCATAATCATTAAAAACATTATTTAAAAATAAATTTTAGATTAGAAAAATCGTTTTCTCAAACGATTTTAAATGAAATTTTATTTCAAAACATAAAATTTCAAAGTGCATTTTAGCTAGAGTTCCAAACCTTAAAAAACTGTTCAATTCTTGTTCTGGTAGTGAAAGTTAGAGTTCGTTTTTTATTTTGCATTCTGTTATTATACCATTAAGCCATATCCCTTTCGGGGTAAGGGAGACTCACGCGGTGAGGAAGGGAGTAATGGGGGGGGGGGGCGCGGTATAGGTTTTTAGATTGATGTAGAATTCTGTATTTATAATCAAAAATGAACATAATTATAACTTTATCGCAATTTTTTAATTTAATGTTTTACATCTTTCAGTAATTTGTACAGGAATTAAATTATAGTTTGCTAAAAAAATTGCTCTAAATTTCAAGATTTTATAGAGAAGCGTTTTCGCAGATTTAATAGAAAATTTATTTCTTTAAAAAATGAAAATAGGACCCAATCTATTTGTTCCTGTAAATTTTCGTGTAAAAAATCAGATGCCGTAAAACTGTGCTAGGCGGCACGTGTGGGGTAAACCGGCTCACCGGAAATTTTATTCTTTATAATTAGTAACCTCTTTCTCTGAATAACAAATTTTAAGATTAGCTATTGTTTTATTTTTCACAAATGTTAAACTTTATTTTAAAGAATTTTCGGTTTTGTGGGAGAAAGCAGCTCATGGTATTTCATTATAATCCAAATGTATAATTGTTTCCCTTGGAAATAATTCCGTTTAAAAGATCAAAAAAATACCTTTCGCAACTTCAAAAAGTAGAAAATCTATAAAATTATAACATTTATGGTAATATGCCTTACTTATTAATACGTGAATTTAAGAATAAATCTGATCTAATACTTTTTAATAGCCTTATTTACTTAAAATGATTCGAAAACATATAAATAATTACTTTTTCTGTAAAGTCTTCCTGCCAAGGACTTCATACTTTTTTTTATGAATGAGCTTCTTATACTCTTATTAAATATTTAAATTTAAAAATTCTTTGATACCATAAAATCCTAATGTTACAGAGAACACGACCAGATGATCATCTTTCAAGTCATCCACGCCAAAGAGCCACTAACCTGCAATCGTTGTGGAATTACCTCTCGAACTGTGGACTCAAAAAATTCAAAATGCGCCGAATGCGAATCGGATCTTCTCTCCAACGACGCTGCATTATTTCCCCAAAAAAACGACAATCGATCTCGAAGTTTCTTCTACGTAAATGCATGTCAAGTGTGCCATTTTCGCCACGATCCCCGTTCAAACAAGATTTTAATTCCTTGCAAACTCTGCAAGATGATTTACTATTGCGACAAGGATCACCAAAAGGAGCACTGGCCTGAACACAAGGATTTGTGCCGAGTGATTCTCAACATGATGGAAGAATCCGGCTCTTCAAACATTTTTGAAAAAGTAGACAAGTCAAGTGATCACAACTGGCTCGAAGGAAAAATAAATCTGCTTTTACAAGCGCAAACAAAAATCGATAGAAATCTTCGAGACTACGAAAGAGAAATGTTCCTTTTTCCTAGAGCCTGTTTGGTTTGTCACGAGAGCAAAAATCTCGAGGGTACCTGTAATTGTGGACTGAGTGTCTGTAGAGCCCACAAGGATTCTTTAGAGCATAAGGAAAATTGTAGAATTCAGAATTATGTCTTTTTGACGGATCTTCAGTTCCTGCCAGTGAAAAAATCACCGTCGCCGGTTACTCGTGCCGAATTGCTTGTGTCTGTCGGAAGAAAAGACTTATTTAGAGCCATACCATTTTTAATGAGGACGCCAGTTACAATGCAAAATTTCATGGATGATTTGTTTAGATTCTATTGTCAGGAAAGTTGGGATCAAAGAAATCCGAATAAACTCTCCAGTCTCAGGCACATGCTTTACGCGGAAATTTTCACAAGACCTCTGACCTTGTTTCACATTTTGAAATACATTAGATCTCTCTGGGATTCATTGGTCGTTCACGTGATTGGAGCAATTGACGATGAAAAATCGGAAGCTGGCTACTGGGAGGTTTTGCTGCATTTCGTGCCTTCTTTGAAGAGTCTCAAAATCGTTTTTGTGGGTCCTGAAGTTTCTGAACTGCAGACGGTGAAAATTGATCTTTGTGATAATTGTTTGAAGGGTGACAAGAGTTTCGAAGTTGCAGGTTTTGGCTTGAGGTACGATGAATATTTCGAGAGCGAATCTTTCGTGAAACCGGATGTCATTGTCGGGTTTAATCTCCACATTCATGAGAGCGATTATGGGATCACGAAGGATACTTGGAAGGAGACGATTATGACTTTAAAAAAGGTGAACGCACCTTTTGTGATCACGGCGAAAACTTTTGTGAAAGGTATCACAGATTGCGAGAAGATACAGGCAGTATTGGACGATTCCACTGATTATGAAAGCTTCCAAATTAATTACTTCAAGGGAACTGCTTTGATGAGGGATTTTGAAACGGAGAGAGTGGAAAATACGAATCAGTTTGTTGCTGTGTTTAATCAATTCGGAGAACTCGGTCCTGTAAATGTGCGGAACCCCTTGTATAACTTTAAACGAATTTTAGAGGGTTTAGATATACAGCTAATACCGCAAACCACTGGAGAAAATTCGGACGAGTATTTAGAATCTTTGAACTTGATTCTCGCGAGTTCGGAAGAAAAAGAGAAAAACATAGATCGGGATTCCTGCTCTAAAATTGAACGATACTTTGAGGATTTAGATATGAAACCAATACTAAAGCCAACGGCAGAAAATTTGGAATTGGAAATAAGCGTGGAGGATTCGGAATCGGTGGAACCAATTTTTGACAATTTGGAAGCGAAAGAGGAAAACCAGAGCTTCGGAACTGAAAGCTAAACCCATTAGTCTAGAATAAGATTAGTGTGGTGTGATTGCAAAGAGGAATTTCGTCTAATTCCAGAATTTAGATTTTAAGCGTTTTCTTACCAGAATTGTTGCAATTCTCCTTATTTTGTTTTGTTTGTATTGCGAATAGTAGTTTTGTTTGTATTTTTCAAGTTATGGAAAAAAAACTTGTAAAGACTCTCTCTTCGCAGGGTTGGTCTATAAAAATAAAAATGTTTATAGAACTTTTAATTTTTTACCGTTATCGCTTTAAAAAATTCCAGTTTTACATTCTCATCAGAGAAGGTATTAGATTTGTGCAA